>JAQFVV010012623.1:854995-1004934 GCA_028023455.1 Epiperipatus broadwayi | reverse complement strand
AAATTGATTTTTCTAGTACCAGGATCATATCCAGATGTGACTAATCTCTACCAATGCAAAATTAGAGAAGCCATTGAGATACTTAAAAGACCAGATTGTATCAATAAGCGAGATGATACATGCAAACTTCCTTCTATTTGGAAAGATTTTTTTAAAAAACATTCCTAAATTTAACATTTTTTGCTATTGGTGGAATTTTAACATTTTATTCAAATCAGTGATTGTAGCGCCTCTACAACCCGTCTTTCTACCTTTTATAACTCTGTGGATGGCTTGTGTGACCAAGTCAAAATGTCAATATATTAATATTAAAAGTTTTTAACATGGATAAACCTGCAAAATATGTATTTTATATATTTAACCTCATGCAAATCTTCATTTTAACATTATTAACCTCTACGGGGAGGAAATTTTTAAACAGCTTCGTATATTTGAAAGAACGTGGATTAACCTTTTAACCGCTAATTAAATCATTGGTTGTATGAGGTAAAAATCAAAGCTTGTAATTGGCCAACTCACAAACTGAAGACAAAGCCTATTGTTAAAACATATTCGCCTATAATATTAAATTCAACTCAGATACGTTTATAAAAAGTATATTATTAATTTTTTCAAGTTGTGAAGAGAACGAAAGTTCTTTCAAAAATAAATTGCTATTTATTTATTCTAAAATATTCAATATCGGCAACATAAAAGCTATAATATAAACAAAAAGATCGACTTTTACGTTATAGAAAAGTAAATATTTCTTTTTACTACATCTTCAATATTTGTACTAAAATCTTCAATATTTTTCGAAAATAATTTTGTTTTTTTATTATTCTGTCTGAGAATCATTTTTAGGTTTCCATAAATATAAATTTTATAATACTTAAAATTGGATTCGAAATGAAAATCTCAGCGTTTTTCTTTTATTTTCTTTGATCAGAGGCGGTTTCTTTGTTCTTTCCAGCCAATCAGAATGTCTTTTTCGGCTGAGAGCTTGCTAAGAACCAATCACAAATAATGTTCCTTCTTTGTTTAGGTTTAAATGCGTTTTTTTTCTATTTTTACTTGTAAAATAAATCGGAAGATGGCACCATCATACAGAACTTTTAAAAACGAATTCAATACGTTGTTTAACGAATATTTTCGTATAAAAACTGGCTGAGTTAGAGTGATGTCAGATGTCGATGAGGAGCCTCATAAAAAACAGTCTAAGAATTAAGAAATGTAAGTTACTTTGTAATTTATCTTTTTTATTAGCGTGCAAAAATCACAATGTTATACCCACTTGCTGTAAAATTGTGTTTCACAAGAACAATTATAATGTTAATAAAATTCTAAGGAAAACTAGCAATATTATTTTAAACTCTTTTATTAAAGAAACTCGGAAAAAAATTAGACAAAATTGATAAAGTATTGCTACATTTATGTTTATTCCTTAGTAATAAAATACATCCTTTACTGTGGACTAGTTTTGATCGTATTGCAAGTTTTAGATTGTTTAAAGATTCGGAATTTGTAACAGCAAAGCAAAAGAAAAAATTGCAAATGCTAAATAGAACACAATCCCCAAACATTATCTATCCAAATCAAAAAACTGTTTATAATTTATCTAGGAATCCCTCTCCACAGATGAAATTTCAGTTTTAGAAAAAGGTTTCAATTTTGCTTTAACACCTTCCCAGATACCTTTTGAGAAAATTGTTTGTAATGTTGAATCAGCTCTTGATAAAATTGATTCTACATCGGCTGATTTGGCTAGTGCTGAGATTTGTAATATTTTTAAAAAAGCTAAGCTTCCTAACAATAATATTTCAAAGAAAGAAAGACAAGCATTAAATAATATAAAATCAGACAAATCAATTGTTCTACTTCTAGCTGACAAAGGTAATGCCACAGTTGTAATGGATCGTGACATTTACCATAATAAAATTTTAGATCTGCTTAATGATAAAACTTATAAACTATCAAAAAGAGATCATACTATGTATTTGGAAAAAACAACAAAAGCTATTATTAATAAATCACCTATTGAAACATAGATAAAATATAAAATAATCCCTCATGAAAAATCTTGTGTCTGTCCAAAATTGTATGGACTTCCAAAAATTCACAAACCAGATACCCCCCTTCGTCCAATAGTAAGTGCAATAGGTTCTCCAACTCATATTTTAGCCAGATACTTATCAGATTTCATTAAACCTACAATCCCATCTATTAAATCATATATTAAAAACTCTCTTCATTTTATTTCTGTTTTAAAAAGTTTAAAAATTAATGCTAATGACATTCTGGTCAGTTTTGATGTCGTGTCTTTGTTTACAAACGTTCCAATTGATGAAGCTTTAAATATAATCTCACAACGTTGCAATTTACCAGACCATATTATTGCTTTAATTAAACATTGTCTCTTAAATACATATTTTGTATACAATGGACAGCATTACAGACAAGTTTTTGGTACTCCTATGGGCTCACCTATTTCAGGAGTAATAGCTGATTTATTCATGGAATATATAGAAACTCGTGCTTTAGAATCATCATCTTTAAAACCTCTCATTTGGCTCAGATACATAGATGACACTTTTGTCATATGGCAACATGGAAAAAATAAATTAGATGATTTTATTCTTACATTTAAATAATATGCATCCTCATATTAGATTTACAATGGAGACAGAGTCTGGTGGAAAACTCCCTTTTCTTGATGTTCTAGTCACCAGAACACCAAATAGTTTATCTTTTTCTATTTACAGAAAGGATACACACACAGACAGATATTTGCATTTCCATTCTCATCATCACCCAACTCAGATAGTTTCTGCAGCCAAAACTCTTTTAAATTGAGCAATTAACCTTTCAGATGAGACACATCTGAAAGAAGAAATAAATCATATTAATAGTGTTTTATTAGCAAATAGTTATAATTACAAATTTATAAAAAAAAGCCTTATTTCAAGCCCAAAATAGACAAAATAGGAAACAAAAAGATGATAAATCAGCTATTAGGATTTGTGTTCCATATGTAAAAGGAACTACAGACAGTATCAGACGTATATTAAAATGCTATAATATAGATACAGCTTTTTCTGCTCATCAAAAGATCAGCAATATAATAACCAAGCCTAAGGATTCAATCCCTCTTGAATCTCATGGTGTCTATCAAATCTCATGTAAAAATTGTAAAGCTTCTTACATAGGTATGAGTAATTGTCGCATCAGTGTTAGGAGAGATGAGCATGCTAATGCAGTTAAACAACACTCATCATCATCAGCACTCTCACCCCATACTATAGATTCAGGTCATAAAATTGATTTTTCTAGTACCAGGATCATATCCAGATGTGATAATCTCTACCAATGCAAAATTAGAGAAGCCATTGAGATACTTAAAGGCTTCTCTCATTCATAAACTAACCTTAAATACTATAATTGCTAGCTTAGTAATTATAACCCAATTATTTAATTAAATCTGTAACTTTTAAATCCCACTTATAATTAAAGAAAAGCAAAATAGAAGTATAGAATAAAATGTTAGAATTGATCAAGCATAGCTTAGTTTTAAAGAAAGTTAAAATGTTGAATATTTGAAATATAAAACAAATAAATAATTTACACATACATTGCCTATATGTATGCATAATAACTTTGCTTTTTAACAGAAAATTTAAATATTAAATAGTTTAAATGTGTGTATTACCTTTCTATCAACACACAAACAAGTAAAGCATGTAATTGTTGACCCATTCTTTCTCTGTTTAAAGCTTTTAGAACTGGACCTTGTAGGGTTTAAACTTGGATGCCCTACAGCTTCATTTATGATTATATAAAAATGTGATGATGATTTTGTTTGACCTTTTCTACATGCACATTACTATAAATTTGGCTAGTGACCAAATTGTAATGGCACAATATATATATTGTACCGGGTTCGAACCATTAAATGATTTTACTTATCCTGCAGCTTGGTTTAGCTGGGTTTCAACCTTATTTATAATACATTTATAATCTTATTTAATTATAAATATTTGAGAATGAACTGACACGCTCGAGCAAAGTGGAGAATACTATTGATAACAAAGCTGTCAATACTACCCACAATCAGACTGAGTTATGCAACGCATGACATGATCACATTTCCAGATTGTGATCCACCTCGACTGCTAGATTGAAACCCCTACTATGCAAACACTTTATTTGTTTCAGAGTAAACCATGGGTGCCATCTAGTTTAGAACTAACATGTTTGGACAGTAGGCCCATAATCCAGCCCTCGAAAAATCCCTTAACTAGCTCAGTCTATTTTCTAATTCATTAACAAAATGTAGTTTCAATTAGTGGTGAAAAGAATTGAACGACAAATTAATAAACATTTATTAAACTAATTTTAAATATTTTATAAATCTTATTTACTAATATAACACACACACATATATAATTCACACACTATAATATCTTATGAGAAAGCATTAAATAATATTTGAAATTTAAAATACAATGAAATCAATATACTAGCACATGAATACACACAACATTTTAAACACACATATTAATAGTTCATCTATGTATGCAATAGAGTTCTTAAACTTGACTCTTGAGGTTTTACGAATGTGATGGCTACTTTAGAAATAAGAAAAATGTTATTACCTAGGATTTTGAATGTGGATACTTCTTGCTGTTTGCTGCTTCTAATGAAGTATTTCTAACTTGTTAGATTTGAAGTTTTCTTGTGGAGATTTGATGCTGATTATTCTGAGGCATTTTCTTTAAGACAATTAGATATTGAGTAGCTTCAGGTTGTTACGCAGGCATCACTTTTATCGGGTAGATTGGCTGTTTTCATCAGACTTCAGGCTGGAGAAAGTCATGTTTTCTGTGGTTTTAACACTGCATTCTTGATTCTGGATTCATAATAAACTGACTGATATAACTCACTGATAGATTGCAATGAACCATGATCTCAAACACAATTCAAACTCGACTAACTGTCTGATAAAAAATTGACTATTTATACATACGATGTGTTGTCATTTTGATATTTTTCAGCAATATCTGTTGTCAAAATTCATTTGATAATCTTTTAATTATGTGTTTTGAAGATCGTTTAATTAGTAGCCATGCAAAGGTGTTGTTTTTATATTTTTAATTAGTAACCATTGCTGTGTTTTTAAATATATTTTTGCTTTATTTCATTTTAATATTTATTTTCATGTGTTTTTCTTTCAATATGATTTTAACACACACATATACACACATTTATAATTTCTTTGTTTACTCTCACACATATATATTTTATTAACAAGCACACATTAATTTGTCATTTCCATACCTGTATATTTTATTCTAATAAAATCAATATTAGTTTTTTAAGATTACTTTCTTTCTTTAACTGGAATGAAAAGAGATTTATATTTTTAAACTTTACATTACATTTTAACTAATAATAATAAAAAAACTCTTTAACTTCTTTTATGAAACTTTTAGTTTGATGCTTCTGAAATGAACCCCCTCCCCCTTCTGACTCCTTAATTGATTGCAACTTTTATTTTAAAAACTCTTATATAAAAGATTTTTTTGATTTTAATAATTTTTTTAAACAAAATTATTATGTGCCAACACAATGTTGGTACATTACACCACCCACCGTTTGAGAGTAAAATGTGTCATTTTTGACCATTTTATCTCTGATAACTTTAATTCTGAATTCAGAAACTATTTATCATTTTTCTAAGTTTGCCTTTTAATAACTTTCACTTTACATGCTAAGGGCAATCTTCAATTATACTTTACTCCTTTCTATGCTGGCAACATTGCTTATAATGATCTAGGTGCTGAATTGTGACCACAAGGACAAACTAACTTTGTCGCACAGGGATCTTTTGGAAATGAAGTGGGCACAGATTTGCTGGCTTATACTGACTTACACATATGAAACAAAGCTTCGGGTACCGGTTCTCTTGACCAGACTTTGACAAACAAAAGGTCACTGTGAATGGCAGAATTTATCAGCTGTCCATTTCGTCTTATGCTTTGGAACAAGGTACAAGATATGGGGATTCTCCCCTGAAGAAGTGACATGCGACTTACTCTGGTTGTTCCCAGCATGCATTTTAAAAGAGGAATGACCCTGATAAGTCTTTTATGGTTACTAAATTTTATTCAGCTGACAGCTTACACTTATCCTTATCTAAGGCTTATTTCAGTACTACCCTCATCCCCTTTAATTTCAAACCTTCATACATTCCTAATTTAACTTAGATTGACTCACCTTTTTATTATTTTATTAACCTTACAATATTATTTTTAAATTCCTATGAACATTATCTTAAACCATTTATTTATATTAATCTTACAATAATATTTTCAAATTCTTCCGAACATTATTTTAACATATTTATTTATATTACACTATTACTTTTAAACCATTTGTTTACCTTATATATTAATGTGCATGTACTTAGAAAACTATTTTATTTTACTGCTCTTCATTATTATACAGAGATTTCATTGGATTTGATTACTTTAAACCATTTATTTATTTCCATTTATTAACTTGCATATATTCACAAACTATTTTATTTTATTGTGACTATTTTACACTTATTTGCTTAACTTGATTTCTTTCTGCATAGTTCTGTTATCTTATTCATTTATTTAATCCTACAAACTTTACTTTTAATCCATTAATTTGACCCATTTATTTATGAACATTTTTCTATATTAATATGTGTCTGACAGAAAAATAAAATCTTTTAATTTATGAATCCTGCATTATTATTATTTTACATAAACAACTCCTCATTTTAACTTTACTTTTAATTTTAACTAGTGACATTCTGATTCAGGCTTATTACCTATGTCAAAATAATTATATCCAACTCATAGTCTATTTCCAGTTCTCATTGTTTCCGTTACTATTCCACCCGATTACTAACTTTTTAACTATGTCAGGTGGTTCCTTCTTTCTTTCTACTAATTCACTAACATAAATTATACTCCATATTCTCACATCTATCACTCAATTAAAATTTATTACTTTCTCACTTTCCCGTTCTGTTCTATTTTTTGCTTTATAGATAAAAAAATCTTTAAGCTTCGCAGACTGTATTTTTCCTAACTGTGAATATTGTTTCCTATTCTTTCTTATCGTTTTAACCCTATGCTTAAAATGAACATGAACTTTTACTTTAACTTTTTTATTTTTTTTGTGAACACTTTTCTACACTATCTTTCACCTTGAACTTATGTCTCTCTTCTATTTCTTGATTTATATTTTCCTCTGTCTTAGTGCTATCCTGTTCTGCTTTAATTTCTATCTCTATCTCCACCTTCTCTGTTTCAATGCTATCTAGTTCTGCTTTAATTTCTATCTCTTTTATCACCTCAACTTCCTTACTTTCTTTGACAAAATCTACTTCTATGATCTCTTGATTTTTCTCTACCTTTCCTGTTATCTCACATCTTCTTTCTTTTATTTCTGTTCTGATTTCCTTCATTTCTCTAATCATTTCTTCTTTGAACTCTTGCAGACTCTTCTTGAATTCCTGACATAATTCTTTTTTGAGCTCTTATTGACTTTACTTGATTTCTTCTCTGAATTCTTGCATCATATTCATCATCATTTTCACCATCATCTGCATCTCAGATATCTCTTCTTTTTTATTTCCTCCATTTTTTTGAAACAATATTTTTTTTGACTAAATTTAAATATGAACTGATTACTTATTTTTTTACATGGATCATACGGACAACTCCACCCCCTTGTCCCTTTCTCTACCCGATCCTAATGCTTTAGTTCTGCCCAAAATATCTAACTGTCTTTAATTTAAAAGAATAATTTATTTTAAATAGCATAAATGTCAAAATCTCTTTTCATTTAAAGAAAAAAAAGTTTTCAGTGACTTGTTTTTTTAAAGAATTAAACCACTTTAACATACGTAATTTAGTTTTCTTAAAAAAAAAATTTCAAACAAGAAACAAAGAATTTAATTACTATTGTTTCTTCGGTCCAGCCCCAATGTTGGGAGAAGCCATTTGTACCGGGTTTGATCTGATGACGCTCACACTTCATCTGCAAAATGGTTTAGCTGGATTTCAATCTTATTTGTAATACATTTATAATCTTATTTAATTATAAATATTTGAGAATGAACCAGCATGCTCGACCAAAGTGGTGAATACTATTGATAGCAAAGCTGTCAATATTATCCATGATCCTGTCAACACTACCCATGATCAGACCCAGTTATGCAATGCATAACACGATCACATTTCCAGATCGTGGCCCACCTCGACTGCTAGATTCAAACCCCTACTATCCAAACACTTTATTTGTTTCGGAGTAAACCCCGGGTGCCAGCTAGTTTAAGACTAACATGTTTGGACAGTAGGCCCATAATCCAGTGCTTGAAAAATCCCTTAACTAGCTCAGTCTATTTTCTAATTCAATAACAAAATATAGTTTCAATTAGTGGTGAAAAGAATTGACCGACAAATAAAGCTTTAAGTTTAAAGACAATTTATTTTAATTAACATTTATTAAACTAATTTTAAATATTTTATAAATCTTATTTACTAATATAACACATGCACATATATAATTTGCACACTATAATATCTTATGAGAAAGCATTAAATAATATTTGAAATTTAAAATACAATGAAATCAATATACTAGCACATGAATACACACAACATTTTAAACACACATATTAATAGTTCATCTATGTATGCAATAGAGTTCTTAAACTTGACTCTTGAGGTTTTATGAATGTGATGGCTACTTTAGAAATAAGAAAAATGTTATTACCTAGGATTTTGAACGTGGATACTTCTTGCTGTTTGCTGCTTCTAATGATATATTTCTAACCAGTTAGATTTGAAGTTTTTTGTGGAGATTTGATGCTGATTATTCTGAGGCATTTTCTTTAAGACAACTAGATATTGAGAGGCTTCAGGTTGTTACACAGGCATCACTTTTATCAGATATATTGGCTGTTTTCATAGGACTTCAGGCTGGAGAAAGTTGTATGTTTTCCAAGGTTTTAACACTGCATTATTGATTCTGGATCCATAATAAACTGACTGATATAACTCACTGATATATTGTACTGAACTGTTATTTCAAATGCAACTCAAATTTGACTAACTCAAGTAACTGTCCGATAAAAAATTGACTATTTATACATTCGACGTGTTGTCATTTTGATATCCTCCAGTATTATCTGTTGTTGAAATTTATTTGATAATCTTTTAATTACGTGAATTGAAGATCATTTAATTAGTAGCCATGCAAACATGTTGTTTTTATATTTTTAATTAGTAGCCATCGCTGTGTTTTTAAATATATTTTTTCTTTAGTTCATTTTAATATTTATTTTCATGTGTTTTTCTTTCAATATGATTTTAACATGCACATGTACATGCATTTATCATTTCTTTGTTTACTCTCACACATTTATATTTTATTAACAAGCACACATTAATTTTTCATTTCCATACCTGTATATTTTATTGTAATAAACTCGATATTAGTTTTAAGATTACTTTCTTTTTTTAACTTGAATAAAAAGAGATTTATATTTTTAAACTTTACATTACATTTTAACTAATAATAATAAAAAAAACTCTTTAACTTCTTTTATGAAACTTTTAGTTTGATGCTTCTGAAACGAACCTCCTCCCCCTTCTGACTCATTAATTGATTGTAACTTTTATTTCAAAAACTTTTATACGGAAGATTTTTTTATTTTAATAATTTTTTAAACAAAATTATTATGTGCCAACACAATGTTGGTACAATATATTGTAATGAGCACATACGACGTTACATTATTTTTTATTAGTAAACATGAAAAAAATAAAAGTTCGCAAATAAACCTTCTTTTTTGAAGAATTAAAAATTGAAATTTAAAATTCTATACTAAACTCATATATATTTATATTGCACAGATAAATAATTATTAAAATAAAACTTTATTAAAGAAAAAGTATTTTAAAACTAAATTTTCAGAAAAGATTTAGAGATAAAAATATATGTTTAAGTTTGAAAACAAATTAATTAATCTTTTGTAAAATGGAAATGATTATTTTAATTAGTAAGCTATCCCTAGTAATCTAGCACTTGGGTATTTCAAATGTATAAGCAACGATCAGATAGGAGAGGAAAAACAATAGGAACAGAATGGCCAAAGAAAGAAATCCATTGGGGAAATTGGACCTCAATGGAAGGATCATCATCATCGATGATGTAATGTCAATTGAATCCTTAAAATTAATATAAAAGGAAAAGTTTGGAAATTATTCGGGAGCTATTAAAAGAGATGTGACTATATGTGTTAGTGCGGAGTTGAAGGAGAAGGGATTGAAAAGACGCACTCTTCAATCCCTTCAATCTCATTAAAAAAAATGACATCGTTTATTCTACATTGAGAACCAGCTCAAGTAAAGACCTCCGGATAAATAAAAACAACGGCTAACTGGATACCAATGTCTTCAGTATGGCGTGTGAATTCCCATTCAAAACTAACACCAACGGCAAGCAACTGTAAAGGATAAAGCTGGACATTTTAAAAATCGTAAGAACTTTATATTCATTTGAAAACAATAAGAACTCTAAATTCTAAACCTTTTAGTAAATAATACAAATAGAATCCTATCTGACCATCGTAAATTAATGTTAATAATGTTATTTGATGTACTTTTTTTTTATTTAAAATCATTTCCATTTTGTTTTGTTCTTTTAAGTTTTTAATATGATTTTTGTTTTTCGTTAGACTAAATTACATAAATGTTAAACTTAAGTCAGGCATGAATGGCTATATAGATTTGTAAAGTTATATTAGGGGAGGGTAAATCTTAGGTTATTTGTTTCATAGTTGAATTAAGTCAATGGAGTGGATATATTGATGTAGGTAGTAGATGTAGTATGAGATCTGATACAGGCAGGATTACATATATACACCACACACCTTCTGTTTACCTATGGATGGGTTTGTAAGTCGGCAAAGAACCGCAATCCATTCCTATGGAGTTTTTTGTTTATTGTTCTACTCGCCAATAGATGTAGCATTCCTGTTGGTGGAGAGACGATGTCTTCTCTAACTCTATTTACTGTTCAGATATACATTTCTGACAGTATAGTGTTTTGTGTTGTCATATTTTCATGCTACATTGAATACATAAATGTATCAGATGGATTGATGCCGGTTTGACTGTGAACTTTTTGCCTAAGGTTAAATCAGGGAAGAATATTTTCTTTTCAAATGCAGATCTATGTAGTTTATTCATACTCGACACCCTAAAGAAAAATGCATTATATTTAAGTTGGGTATAGACATTTGCATGGGTTTGTTACCGGTTGATTATGTTTTTGGTTTTCATATTTGATCAAAATATATAGACATTTGGTAAATACTGATACCTTACGGTGAGTATCTAAGATGTATTTATGTCGGATGTCTTTTAAGTTATTGGTGTCAATGCGGTGTCTTATGATGAACACCATTAGGTTTCTTGTATTCCCTATGCAATTGACGGTATCAATGATTTTGTAGTTTGATCATTTATGTTTATTTTGAAATGTTTTTGACCGTGTAATCTATGTAACCGATCTATACTCAACATTAAAACACATTTTATAAAGCCATCTGTGTGAACTTATAAAAAATTAAAATGTAAACTTATAATATTATAAAAATTAAAATGTAAATTTAAATTCTAAAATCAAGTTAAAATCCAAAGTAAAAGTTGTTCTAAAGAAATGCTAAATTTTATATATGTGCGTAAATAAATGTTTGTGTGTTAATTACTGGCAGTGGCTTATTTTATTCTTTTTTATATATTCTTAGATAAGAATTTATTATGAAATTTAAATCTCTGCTACTCCCTGAGCTAGTGACAATGGGCTAATGACCGGAATCAACCAATATATTTTTTTTTTACTTACGTAGCTGCCTACTATATAAATTTTCTAGGTTCAAATGCCTAGTGGCGCCCTGTAGTGCAGATTACGTTTAGTTTTACATTCATCCGGATCGTTATAATATATATATATATATGTTTGTTTTGTGTTCGAGTTATTTTGATTTTGAAAAGTTTATCATGCTTTGTGAAATTTTCATTTTTAAAATTTTGGCCTATTTGATTTATTTTTTTATGGATTTTCATTCTATTATTTGTATCTACATTACATTTATATTCTCAGATGCTATAATAATAATAACACGTGAATTGAGAGATCACTGCATATATATAAAGAAAAACTTTTATTAAGATTTTTAGTGCATTTTATTGCAAATTAATTGAGAGATCACTGCATAAATATGAAATAATTATAAGTTTTAATAAGATTTTAATGCATTTTATCTCAAATGCTATAATTTGAGATAAAATGCATTAAAAATCTTACTAAAACTTTTAATTATTTCATATTTATGCAGTGATCTCTCAATTCATGATTTATGATTATTATGAGATTTGAGAATATAAATGTAAGATAGATACAAATAATAAAATGAAAATCTATAAAAAATTTAAATCAAATAATTTATTATTTTTTTGTTTAAATTAATTATAACAAATTCAAAAATTAAAAAGGCCTAGCCAAAATTTTAAAACTGAAAATTTCACAAGCAAGGTAGAATTTTTGAATTTAAAGGAACTTGAACACAAATCAAATATATATTAAATATATTAATATAATTATCAATTACATTCACATTATCTATGTTTAAAGTCACAAGCACTTCTGAATAAGTTAATACCTTCAGTATATGAAATATTTATTTTATACAGCACTATGTTTATAAACTGGTATATTAATAATCAGCTATAAAGTTAATGCACATGCACTTTATGAATTTTTAACTATATAAATGAATACTCTCACCTCCAAACACAAGGTAAAGTCTTTGTGAAAAGATAGAATGAATCCATCTATCTTTTCAACCCAAACATTTATGTATGTGCAAATCTTAAGCATTTGGAAATGAGAGCATGAAGATGTTAAACGATCACTTTAAATTATTTTTACTATGCTTGAATGAATGAGACTTGTAAATTTTTTTAGGATTTACAATACGTCATTCTTATTCAAAATTAAATATATGTAAATGAAATATTTATTTTGTGTGGTGGACTCATTTCCAAATGCTTAACATTTGCCCATACATAAATGTTTGGGTTGAAAAGATAGATGGATTCATTGTGTCTTTTTACAAAGACTTTATCTTGTGTTTGGAGGTGAGAGTATTCATTTATATAAGTAAAAATCCACAAAGTGCACATGCTTTAGGTTTATGGTTGATTATTAGCTTCAGCATAATAAATTTTTAATAATAAACATTTTTTTTATTTGCATGCCTTCTATCTTTTCTAAAAATACAATCTTAGCTTTCTAAAACATAATCTTGTAGTCTGGATTGAGTATTATATATCTATAAAAAAAGTACAGATTATAAATTATGTATGGGCAGATTAACATTGTCTTCTTTGAAAAGAATAAAATAAAGAGTAAAAAAAAATATTATTAAAAATTTCTTATAATGATGCTATATATTATTAAGTGCAAGTAGTTTGTAGTTAAAGTGAAAGTCTGAAACCTTCTCACATGCACATTTAGGATGCAATAAGATATAATGATGACTGTATAGGTAGCTCTCAAGCTGCAAACACAAGACAAATTTTATAAGAAAAAGGTGAAACCACCTTCTTTATTACTTAAATTTGTATATAAATAAGCCAGTCTAAAGCATTTTGTTTTAAGAGCATGAAGCTTTAAGTAAAGAAGAAGGTAATTCCATCTTATTCTTATAAAATCTCTGTCATGTGTTTGCGATTTTAGAGCCACCTATACTGTCGTTATTACATTTTACTGGCTGTTATGTAAGCATTCTAAATGTGCATGCAAGAAGGTTTCAACCTTTCACTTTAATTACAACCTGCTTACAGTTAGTAAATAATACTTACATACATTACTTTCAATTTCATAGGTTCTGAAAATATTACTTAGTTGTAAATCAAAAGATTTTGAGTTGTTGATTTAGAAATAATACACAGTGATTTATATGCGTATACGTTTAAAAACTTCATGCTCTTAAGTCAAAATACTTTAGACTAGCTTATTTATATAGAAATTTAAGTAAAGAAGAAGGTGCTTCCACCTTTTTCTTATAAAATCTCTGTCTTGTCTTTATGGTATTGAGAGCTACCTATACAGTCATCATCACATCTTATTGGCTGTTATATAAGCATTCTAAATGCATATGCAAGAAGGTTTCAGCCTTTCACTTTAATTATAATAATGCTAATAACTTATTTAAAAGTTTTTTTAACATTAAAGATAATTTGAAGGTAATTGAAAATTATAAAAAAAATATTTTCTATGTATTTGTGCAGCATTTGAGTTTTTTTGCATTCAAAAAGCTGTCTTGGTACAAATATATAGACATTTGGAGAATATTTAAAAGCTTAAAAAAAGTAAATTTAAAAATCTTTTAAACCAACGCATTTTAATTTTTTTTTACTTTGTGTAATTTTTCTAAACATAGAGATTTTTGTTGTTTCAAATTATTTATCTGTAATTTAATTAAAGTTAAAAATTGGAAAGAATAAAAAAACATGCTGATTACTAATCCAGTTAAACAAAAGGAATTCAAAAGTACAAAGATTATGATCAAAAAACTTTAACTAATTAAAAATGGTGGAAATGATTTACTAAAAAAAGAACTTTGTTATAGAAAGTTAAAAATAAATGTATAAGATTATAAACTTAAGTGAAATGATAATAATAACATGTGCAGAAGTTTCAAAACTGGATCGAGGTATATAAAAAAGGATCACTTCAATCTGGGTCTTTTCAATTATCTTCTATTTATGTGTTTTTACAGTAGGAGGTTTCTGCAAAGGGTGAACTGTGCAGCAAAATGTATCTGCACAGGGACACTACTCAATTGCTGAATGAAGCTATCATGCAAGAATGGGAATGAAACCTTGTGAACATTATTTTTCATAGTGAAAAGGTCATGACAACAGTGTTTCTTGTTCCAGCTATGAAACAGGCCAGAAAAATGAAGATGCTAGCAGGAAAAATGAATTAAATTTTAATGAGCTTGGGATCCTGGTAAGTTCAGATTATTTACTCCCAATTTGTGACCTTAATGCCAATTAACGTTAACCAGGAAAGATAATGCCGATTATATGACTCATTTTCAAAATTTCAAGGAACTAGCTAGAAGAATTTAAATGTAACAGGAACTTTCATCTGATTAATAGTATTTGGATTAGTGTATGTTCTTTTTTCCAATTTTTTTTTACTAATTCCCATATAAATATTTTTAATAGATTTGAATAAAATATTTAGTATTGATTTAGCATTCTCTTTGTACATTCTTAATTTGAATATTAGATGTTGTGCATGCTCATTAATTAATATTCAATTAAGGAAATTATCTTTGCCATTCTATTTAATAGTTATTGACTAAGCTCCAGGAATAATATTTTCTAAAAAAATAAATCCAATTACGGGGAATAATAACACTGATCTTTTAGTTATGTCAAAATTATGGGCTGTGGGAAAATGTGATATGATGTGATTCTCCTTAAATGAACTCAAGAATATCTCAGCAATTATGCCCTGATAAACCTGTTAGCCACTTTATTTTCCATTCTCCACTCTAAATTTTCACATATTCTGCTCCATCCCATTTCCACAATATAATCTTTGTCAACTCTATAGCTTTTATATCTAAATCCACTTTATCTTTTCCCAAACCCAGCATACAAACCAATAATTCACTTTCTGTATAATCACTTTTTCTGTTTTCAAGCATTTACATTCAATTAACAAATTCCTAATATGTTCTATTCTGTCCTTACATAATTTAAAAAATAAATCACCCATATTTTATTATTTACATATATATTCTCTTCTAAATTAAAACTAACTTCTTCCGCAATTTCAGTCATAATAATTAGTAGGCTAGTTAATCAGAAAATATAGCTATGTTTTATAAAAATATGAACAAAACATTTATATTTTTTATATTCAAAGCTTGATTATGTTTCACTAAATTTATGGTAAGTAAAAGAAGGCCTACCAGAATTTACTAAAACGTGAAAAATGTTACAATAATGATGCTAAATATTATTTATTAAGTGCAAGCAGTTCATAATTAAAGTTTAAGACTGAAATTTTCTCACATGTACATTTAGAATGCTTATAGGACAGCCAATAAGATGTAATGATCAGTGTATAGGTAGCTCTCAAGTCGCAAACACAAGAAAAATTTTATAAGAAAAAAATGGAACAACCTTCTTCTTTACTTAAATTTTTATATAAATAAGCCAGTCTGAAGCATTCTAACTTAAGAACGTGTAACTTTAAGTAAAGAAGAAGGTGGTTTGACCTTTTTCTCATAAAATCTGTCTTTTGTTAAAATCCACAAAGTGCATGTGCAATAGCTTAATGTTGATTATTAGTTTATTACAGTTTAAAAACATCACACTATATAAAATAACTATCTTATTTACAAAAATACATTCAGTTATTTGCAATTCTAATAAGTAGTATTGTAATGGTAACCTCTTTTAAAAAATTGGTAAAGGATCCAATTAACAATAAAATAATAAAAAATACAATATTCTGCAAATTAAATTTTTATAATGGAAAATTTAATGACAACTAATAGATGACTGTGTAGATGGTAAATGACTGAAAACAATTATTTTTAATTGACAAATTGGTACTAGTCACAAGTAACAATCAAATTGAATATGAATAAGAACAAGTTTCTACACAAATTTGATTATATTTACTGATTGTTATCTCTCTTCAACTAATAAGTTATTACATCAACAAAATAATTAATCAGCTTGGTTCATATGAAAATGAGGAATAATGAAATTACTAAAAAAACAATAATTTGAATTAAAGCATAAGATTATATGATAATAAAAATCTATTTCCTTTTTTGAATTAACAAAATTATATGGTGATCACACATGGGGAGGAAGGTCATTGATACTTACAATATCTTTGAGGATAGCTATAAGAAATTCAGTTGATTTACATTAATATAATTATGAACTCACATGTATATTTTGTATCCATAAATGTGGAACATAGCCATTTCATTAAATTTTAATGTCTGCTGGCATTATATTTTTGTTTTCTTTGGTTCGTTCTGAGGCCATTTTCTTATAAGAGTTTTCATTGCAGTTTTCTTCTGAGCATTTAAAATAGGCAGATTAATTTATATAATTACTTTTCCATGTGATAATTACTTTAGATGATTAGTTTTCCTTTTATAGCCAGTAATTGTCAAATATTTCTTCAGGATTCAACAGTGATAAATTGATTGGCAGAATGAAGATTAATTTTTAAGGCATATTTTTGTCTGCAACTCTATGTTCAGCTTGACTACTGGAGTGGTCAGAGAAAACATCCTGGGGGATTCTCTACTTAAAATGCATGATATAAACTTATTGACTTTTATCTAGTACAAGATCCTTAGACAAAATATGTTACAATTCTTCCAATTTCTTGGAATGCAGATGACTATACTAAACTTCTGTTGGTTCCCATAGCAATGTTTCTATTTTAGTCCCCCCCTCCACCCCACCCAGTCATTTGTGACTGGTTTCTATAGCAAATTTATTTAAAATCATATTATTTTAAAATTAAAAAAAAATACCTTTTATCTTTACATTTTAACATTTTAAAAACACTTTAAAATTTATTCTTTATAAATGACTTTGTTATTTTGATGTATATAATAATTAAAAATATTCAAATTAATTAAAGCAATTTCTGTAAACTCAAATGTAAGTAATACATTTAATCCTCCTCCATTTAAAAATAAAATAGAGTTGATTTAGTAATAAATATTTGTATATAAAAGAAAATTTCTTTCAATATTATGAAATGTCAAAATTACTATCTAGTCACAGTCAAAATAGATAGTGAATCATTTCCCAGTTTAATTTTTCATAACAGCACTAGAAATAATGCGGGATGGCTCAAGGAAATACACTATCCAAATAGAATTACAAACACTATCATTTGAATATCCATTAGAATCTAATACCATAGCTGGTCATCCACCACTCAACACTTGTCACAATAATGTCTCCCCTCCTGTCACTTTAAAACATACCTTATTGATGAGAAAACAAGATGAACTTGATCATAATTTGTTAAATCTCACACAAGCAAATAATGCAAATTTTATTAAACTACAAACTAACCCTGCTGATGAAACTAAATTTTTCACACTTCCTATGTCATATGCTAGTGCAGCTCGGGCTGGAATGACACAATCTGGGTCGGTTAACCACTCTAGCAATGGCCAACCCTTTCTTCTTGCAGGTCACAATACTGATCACCAAGACAGCAATACAAATCAAAAAATGGTGGGAATGGACATTCTTGAGTTGATAGAACAGCAATCACACTATGAAGATGATCTGGTTCAAGTGGATCCAATTGAAAGCAATATTAACTAAATCAACTTTCAGTGGAGCAAATGGATACTATTGTCTCAAATTTAAACCTGACTATTCCAAACATGCTTCTGAAATCGCTGGCTAACTATAGCAATGATAAGAGCATTATACTAGCGGTAATGGACCTAAAGTGTGCTCTGTTTATATTTCCAATGAATGTCTTATTTGAGTTAATTAGAAGAGCAAATATTGCAAATGAAATTCATAGGATTTCTACTTATCCGAATGACCCCTATATAGCAGTCGAATTCAAGACCTGGGCTGGCAGGAATAACTTTAAAAGCAAATTTAAAGTATTGGATGATAAGATCATAGTAACTGTAGATATAAACAGCATCCACTCTAAATGGGTCAATAAAAGATTGCATTACAGGAATAGATGAATCTTATTTACAAGAGATATTGGAACCCTTTGGCAAGGTGAAAAGTTTCACCTACCTTCCAATTGACAAAACATTTAACAACACTCTCTTGAACAAAGCAACATTTAGACTGCTCCTAAAAAAGGGAATAGTGCCAACAGATATTCCAACAGTGTTGTCGGCTAGAGGCTGTCCCATGATATTATCTTTTTCAGGTGTTAGGCCACAGTGCTTCTACTGTGGACAAAGAACTCACCTGATTAAGGAGTGTTTGAATCGTATATGTACATCTTGTGGTCAAAAAAAAGGTCGCACTCACAGATGTAGGTAACAACAGACTTCACATTCAGTTCCGGAGGTACAACATGCTTCACAACCACCGAATGCACAACACTACAATGTAGAACAGCAGGATGAACTCAACTTAAAGTATACAAATAAAAAAAGTATCCTAATACATGAAAGGAATCAGCCCTCCTTAATTAACAGTAATCAGGATTACAAACATAACACATCGCATAACTATAGTCACCAAAACAGTAATCAAAGGCCATTGGAATCAAAACCAAAAGATTTACACAATTCTGGACCTAGGAGTTTGCATGAAGGCCTAGGCTTTAGCTCAGTTACAGCATCTAGTAATAGAGCTGGTGAAAACAATATAGACGATGATCAAACCAAACAAAAAAAAGACAGAAATACCTAAACTTAACTCCATCCAAGGTAAATATAACATCTCACCAAGTCCTAGTGATACACTGATAGCTGTGACTAATGAAAATATCAATCCTTGCCAAACACCGGTAGATTCTGCCGCTTCCTTGTCTGCAGATGAGATAGAGAGATTCATCACTCCTAGCACCAGTCATAAAAGAAAACCATGGGTTGTATCTAGTCCTAGCTCAGGAGAAGAAGAGATGGCATTCCCAGTGAGGCAAAAGTCTAAACCCACAATATCAAATGCAACGAACAATAAGCATAAAGGAACCACAGAAAAAAAATGCAAGATTAATCTTCCATCTGATTTGTTAACTGGTTATTCTACCAGGGATTGCCTGTGGACCTCCCCACTTCAGATTTAAACATCCCTCCAAACATCCGCAAAAAAATTAATAAAAAAAAGAGTCTGCTGATGCTTCATTGAAACCGCCTGCGGTGGAATCTAGCGGGCCATCTTGCAATGGATAACAATAAATGTTTAATCTCTGCTGTCAATGTCTGAGGTATTAAGTCCCTCGGTCGTATTAATGCCATCAGGCATTTCTTTAGGCAAAACTCACCACATATGTTGTTCATAGGTGAAACAAAATATCACCTAAACTCAAACAACTTCATAAAATCAGAACTTAGTAAAATAGGTTTCACCCATTTATCTACAGGTCATGTGGCTAGGGGAGGAGTTGGGGTAATAATAAATAATCTTCTGGCTCCAACCTTCTTCAGAACAATTTATCTAGATCAGAACCTAATTGCCTTGGAGTTTACCTTCTCCTTGAATACTTTCAATGTGATTTATGTATACAGCGCCAATGTTCATGCAACACTGCTGAAAATAGTCCACACAATTAACCTAATTACTAATAATAATAATGCACTACCATTCTGCTCGGTGACTTTAACATCTCTGAATCCTTCACAAATAAATATTTACCCCTACTCAACAAAGTATTTCTCAACAGGAGGGGATACTTTCCACCTGATGCATTTTCATTCTATACAAAAAACAGTCGCACACTCATTGATCTAATGTTTTACTCGGCCGAATTGCACTATGGGATAGAGGCTAGACTGCAACCGACAGCCTTTTCGGATCATTTTGTGATTATGGCATCCATAAGGCTGAACAACTTTCAACAAATTAAAGTCAACCGAAGTCTCAAAATGTTCACTAAAACCAACGCCACTGAGGCATTTTTCTCAGAGGCCTACATTCTTTTTCACAAAGTGAACCTCATATACCTACACCCGGTCGAGGCCTGGACTACATTTATAGGCATTATTCAGTCGCTGATTACTCAATACACCATCAAGATTAAGGGAACAACCACTCATGCGTGAATTGGACAGCCTAAATTGGAAAATTAAAAACTTCAATGGTCAGGATCACAACATTGAATACTTACTTGAGCTAAAAGCTTCATACAGATTAAAACAATCAGCAGTAGCAGAGATAGTAGCTACAAAAAATGCAAAGAATTACCTGCCAGCTCAACATTGCTGGACCCAGGGCTATCTCAGGTGGGCTCTGGGGGCCAGAAAGAAACAGGAGGTTCCTACTTCATTGCTCATCAATGATGGCAGCCTTACTGGTGCGAATATGATTTTACACATAGAGAACCACTTTCAAAACCTTCTCTTAGGTCACCGCACAAACCCTGCCTTGGAGTTGGTGGGCACAACAGGAGAGGCAGATCATGGTATTACACTCCAAGACATCACCAGTAGGTTGCAGGGTCACCTGACAGTGTTCATCCTGGGATTCATGCTATCCCAAAGTTTGTGTTCACTCACTTAATTTTTTTTACTGCGAGGATTATATTAAACATGTTAACCTACCTCACCATTGAAAGGAGAGTAATTCCTAACCTATATCCAATCGCCATGGTTCCATTCATTAAAAAGAACTGGGATCCTACCTCTCTTAGCAGTATCAGGCCAATATCGATGACACCAATTTTGTTCAAAATCATGGAGGGTATAATAAAAGAAAAAATTCAGAATGCCATTCTACAGGATATATCAGCCTCTCAATATGCAAGGAAGGATCATCGGCTCTGACTGCAATTGGTGAAGTGAAAATTCTGCTTGATCACATTACATCTAACAGAAAATCCCGGCCTGTGGCAGTCCAGCTGGATGTGTCCAATGCTTTTGATACAGTAGATGTCAACATTTTTCTTGAATTGCTATCTCAGTTGGACATATCAAAACAGATAATTCAGATATTGGACAATCTCCTGAATAATAGGCCTATTCATATTTCCATGAATGGACATTACTCAGATGGATTTGGCTTTTCAAGATCCTTACCACAAGGTTCACCGTTGAGTGGTCTATTGTTCATAAAGTACATTGACCCTCTGATTAAAGAGCTAGATCAGCTTCCAGGTATATATGTGCCCCGGCTTAAGAAAAACATCAAGGTTTTTGCATACATGGATGACATACTTGTGATTCTTCCATCCCGTAAATATCTGAAGACACTTCATTCCATAATTACCAATTATACTAAAGATTATAAATTATCCATCAATCCTCACAAGTCATCATCCTGGTGCATCAACACTGGTAGGAAAATACTATCCAATTTTTTAGTGGAACCTCAGTGTTTTCTGGGGTTTCCTATCTTCAAGTCACAGACTGCTATGTCTGTCTGCCTACAAAAATCCATCATAAGCAATGCTACTAAGGTGGTTCAGTCGCTGTCAAGGACATACCTGTCCCTACAAGGGAAGATTGTTCTTATTAATATGAAGATTATGGCGAGCATAAATTACTACCTGCCAATAATGACAGTTACCAAAGCATTCAGCTTACAGATTCAGAGGCTCTGTGGTTCAGCTCTTATGGCGAGGTCGGACCACTGCAATTAGCATCCGCAGACTTCAGTTTCACAGGAAACAGAACGGTATGGGTCTCCATTCAATACAGACAATCAATTTCCAAAAAAAGCATTCACTTTTAGTAAACCTGGGGAAAAAATACCCTCTATCAAATATTATAGAGACTGTAATACCTACTGACAGACCTCCCCCCAGTAAACACACATGGCTTGACACCATTATTAAACAACAATCTCTATACATCGGGCACTCAATAACAGAGTTTAATAATAAAATCAACATCTGGCAGGCACATTGCCTGCTGAATCCTGTTAATACAGTTATTTATGCTCACCTAGGGTGCAGCAATCATAAAATCACCTCAATACTTAAATATCTGCTACTGGAGCCCAAACTTTTGGATTATCTGATCAAGGTGAATATGGATTCCATGCCAACTAATACATTCTTATACTAGAAGAAGTTTCTAAATAAAATAGACCCTATTTGTCATGCCTGTTCTAGAGGAGAGGAGTCCTTTAATCATCTGTTAAATATATGTCCAGGCTATAACAGTATTCGAAGAGTTATCTCTCAACACTGCATTATAGCAGTGGATAAAATTCTGGACATCAGGGGTTGTCTCTTCTCTGGAGACTTTACAGTAATCAGGTTATCAATCTTCCTGACATATGCTTTTTGATACACAAGGTGCAGGACAAAGTTCACACAGCCAACACCGGATTCCAATGCTATATTTTGCAATAAGCTCAAAGCTTTTCAAGACAAGGATAAGATACTATCCTCTAGATTTTTGTTTAATAATACATGGAGCCTACTAGTATGGCCCACACACTCTACATGAATTTTGGACCTGATATATCCACATTGTAGTGTATTCTAGAAGTAGTCTGTGTTGCAACATGTCGGATTCTACTAGAAAGGCATTGATTTCACACTACATGTATCCCAGCTGATAAGTTAGCATTATTGGGTCATTCTCTGCACTGGCAGGGGTGGGCAATACCAACAAAATAGTACGTATTTGCTCATATTATAACCTGCTAGTGCGGAGAATGGCTCTTGCATACTTTTTCCAGACCAATGCCAGCAATGGGTGAGCCAACATTAACAAAGTGTTTTTATTATGCATCTGTACAATTTTATAATGTCAATAAATATATATATATATTTTAAAACTGTAGTTGTTTGGAAATGGTCTTACAAGCTGCTATGAACAGATCTACTAATGTCATCCTTAAAAATACAGTACAATAATATTCATATGAACAAGTAAATCTACTGATAGTGGGTATATCATGCAATATGAGTACCAGAGCTATCTTAAGAACTAATAAATATAATATCAACCAAACCATATGATGGACAATGCATTTGTAGAATGCCCTTCTCTGTTATGAGACTTATAGGCTGACAAATATCAAAATATGCCTTGCACACATTTGAGACTTAAAGGCTGACAAATATATGTCTATACCTAGATCACAGGAGATTTAAAGGCTGATAAATATGAAAATAACAACGTTGGAAACAATGCTGGTTTAAAAACTCTGAATCATTAATAAAACATGATAATATCAAAACAAAGAAAATCTCATCACAGCTTCAGAACAATGAAAATCTCTCCATTCATTACCAAGACTGAAAGCAACATGATCAACCATTAATAAACTCATAAAATTCATTTTGATTTTTAACTATATAGTGTTTTAACTATATAGTGCAATTGAAAGAGTGATATCATTTCAATTCTGAGGTCTGATTTTTTTCTTTTAACTTTTAATTTATTGGCATTGTTGGAACTAGAATATGAAACTTGTATATTAGCCTGATTTAAATATGACACAAATAATTCTGAAACACCTATCAAACATTTAGAGTAACAAGATAGTGCATCTATTTTTTATTTAACAATCTTTTAATATTAAATGGAACATTATTATTATATCTAGTTGTTTTGCCATGACTTTTGCTTAAATATTGTTCTAGCATTTGACCAGTGCAATCCATTTTTTTTAAAACTAATTTTTTTTGATACTCAATGGGGTCTTCTTTTGTAATATATACTGTAAAATTTATTTGTACATTCTCTTCTATCAAATACCCATTAACATGTCCAGAGATATCATCTAGGATGCCATCCTTATTCATAGAAGGATTAAACTTCAATAATATCACCTTTTATTTCTGCAAAATATCTTTCTTTCCTCAATTCTGCTTTATCATTGTAATTTTTTTAATAGCTGTATCATTTGTATGATTTGCTTTTCTATTGTGAGATTGTGATTTATGAGTAGACTGATAGTAAAATTCTTCATTATTATCATCCATTTCACTTCCGATCCAACAAATAATTCTTGTCCTAGTGGGACTAGTTACATTACCTGTTGATCTTTTTTGCATATTTATTCATGAAGGTAAATCCTCAAGTCTTTCTCTATACTATGGCTTTTTATATCTAATGGCATTTATATGGATTCAGATTCCTTTTTAAATGGCTCTCTCAGTTTGGGGTTTAAATCCCTGCTTTTGATCACTATATTTTCCAGTTTTGCTTCTATCAAATGCACTGAGTAATTCATCTACCTATTCTACAGTTTTTCTATCAGTGCCTATTACGACCTTCTCATTGTGATTCGGAAAACTACACCTAACTGTTCTTACTACATGGGTTTCAGATTACATCAGTGGCCAAAATTCTTAATTTCATTACTTGCCATTGAACAATGGAGTGAATGCGTCTGCAGATCTGCATTCTATTTGTGAAATACAATGTTTGGTCCCTTTGTGCTGATCCACACTCCAGTAGAAATTTAAGAGAGCCTGTTTAACCGGGTCAAAATATTAATGTTTGTCAAACAATGATTCCTACCATGCTTGTGATGCACTTTGGAGATGGCTACAAGCAACCATAGTTTCAGCCTCTTTAGTCAATTTATTTACACTGAAATAACTTTCTAAACTGCTAATTACTCAGTTGGAACCTTCCTTGTGTATCCTGAAAAAACCATGATTTTTAAAACTTAATTGACTGTATTGGGATTAGAATTATACAAATATATCAGACATCTTTATAAGCATTACTACTAATATCTAGTACACTACTTAATTTTTCTGTAGCCAAGTCTAACTGGATGACATTTATTTTATATTTAACTCTATATTCACTAATGTCTCTGTTATCTCGTATAGCATTTAAATTCACCTCTCACCTTTTATCAGAATATTTTCAATTGATTTGCTTGAGTCAAACCTTGTCTATTTGCTATTTTTACCTCTTCAACTATCCCATGCAGTTGTTCAAATTTCTTATCCTGATCACTTTTATTCAATTGAACTTCAGGACTTATTCACGGATTTTGCTTTCTAACTCTATAAAATGATTTTCCAACCTATCTATTATTTGGTGTTTTAATTGTTCTGTCTGTTTTTTTATATTTTCTTTGTCTGACTCTCAATTTGCTTTGTCATATCTGTGAACATGCTTTCCTTGTTCTCTTTAGTTTCTGTTTTTGGTCTTTAAACATGCTTTCTATGTTCTCTTTATTTTCCACTCATTTTGTGTTTTAAAATTTTTATTTTATTTGCCCAACTTTCTATTCTATTCTGTGTTTTCTGTTTTAAAATCATCACTTTGTTTACAACACTTTTCAATTGTTTTATTCAATTCTCTGAACATACTCATGATCAAGTTCTGAAACTCATTATCATGAATATCAATTTACTTTCGCTATTTTCCCCGTTTGCTTTAATTAGGGTGTTTATCTAAATATTTCATATAAAAACGTAGCTACTCACTTCTCTATACAAACTTTAAAAAAACATAAAAAACTAATATTTTAATTTATTTATTTAATAATTAAAATGCTCATTCCTCTTTCATTATGAAACTTTTCTAAAACTCTAAGGTATTTAAATTTTGATGCATTATTTATTTATTTATTAGCTTCTTATTATTATCTCTACCAATCCCTTTCCGTCACTATTTTTGTCTAAGATATTTATGAGTTTATTGATCTATTTTTATGTATTACAATATAAATGATTATATTTCACATCTCACCAAGTATTTATATTTTTCCGAATTTTAATAATTATAAAATATACTTCAAAGCGAAACTGGGTTCATTGTCTGTTTCAATCAAGATAATCTCAGAATCAGATCCCGAAATGTAATGGTAACTGCCATTTAACAAAGTAGTAATAAATCCAGTTAACAATAAAATAAAAAAATACAATATTTGGCAAATTAAATTTTCATCTAGGGAATTTTAAATACAACTAGCATGGTGTACATGATGGGGTGACAGAACCAATTGGTACTAGTCACAAGTAATGATCAAATTGAATATGAATAAATACAAGTTTCCATACACATTCAATTATATTTCCTGATTGTTATTTCTCCACATAATAATTTATTACATTAAGGAAATAATTAAACAGCTTGGTTGGAATAAGAAATGACAAAACAATAAAATTATTAACAGTGACAATAACTTTAATTAATGAATGGGATTATATAATGATGATAATGATAATAAAAATGTACTTACATATTTACAATTAAGAAGATTATATGGCGATTATGGGTGAGAGGGCAAAATCTTTGTAACTTACAATATATTTGAGGATAGCTATAGAAAGTTCAATTGATTTACTTTAGTGTTTTTGAGAGCTCACGTGTATTTTGTATCTGTAAAAAAGGGAACAGCCATTTCATTGAATTTATTGTGTGCTGGCAATATATTTTAGCTTTTTTTTAGTCTCTTCTGAAGCAGTTTATTTATAAGAGTTTTCAGGCAGACTTGTAGACTAATTTATAAAAGTACATTTCTATGGAATAATCATTCTAGATGACTAGTTTTTTGATATATTTATGAGATTTCTAGTAGTTGATGATTCTGATGTGCTCTTTCTGTAGAAAAATTCAAATTGCTGGACATATGCAGACAAATATAATTTTGTCAGGAATTTGGTGGCTTTGTAAAGTGAGATACAAATCAATTTCTCTTATCATTTTATATATTATGATAGTAAAGAAACACTCGTCTTTAGTTATAAATTTATAAAAACATTTATTCCTGTTAAATGCAATGATTAAATTAACTTAAGAAAATTCTCAATAACTTTTAAGGCCAGAAACCCCCAAGAAAATGAAAAATGGTAAATTGATGGATAGAAAATCAAATGAATAAAATAAAATATAAATTAGAATAATTGGATATTCGTTTTGTAATAGATTATAATTGCTTTTCAGAATTAATAGACATAAAATTTTAAATAAAAATTGTAAAGTTTTTAAAAAGCTTTTAAATTTATCACATTGCACATTGAATCCCTTTAAATACATTTTTTAATTTTCTTATAATTAACTAAGTTCATACATGACTGATGACAAATGATAAATAAAATATTAAAATAAAACAATGTGGTTTATTTATTTGTTCTTATTAATTAATTAAGACTTTGATAATTAGTTATTAAGAATTGAATATTTTTTATAAATGTTCCAGATTCAACATTGTATTGCACATTAAACAAAAAAGTAATGAATGTTCTATGTTAAAAAAATGGTAATCCACTTTTATGATTTTAACAAAATGTTTAGTTATCTTAATATATCTTAGGATTAAAATAAATAAAAAATATTTATATTACTTTTAAATAATAATAATAAAAAAAACTTCTTTTTTTTTTGTTTGCAGGTGAAACAGAAAATAGCTGTCACATTAACTCTTCGCAGTACCATAGTCCTGAAAAAATTTGTTTTGAAATGAATTGCACTCTGTCAAATGAATATTACACTGAAAGAATTAGACTTTGGAAAATATACATTTCCCCACATCTTTTATTCGATTCCACAAGAACTAATAACAGTGTTAGCATTGAATTGATCGGAAAGAAACAAGAAAAGCAGCAAAGACATGATTTATTGGTTTCCAATTACATGCTAGAAGATTATAGAATTTGTGGAAACAGAAGTATTTTTGGCTACAACACTCTTTCTTGGGATCATGTGTTAATTTCAAAAAGACATGAATTTGATAAGAAAAACATTCATTTTGATTTTAACCTCACTTTCAATGGTAAACTGCATTTTTAATATACTCACATGCACACACCACATATATATGTCATCATCATCATCAACCATTATCAATCCTCTGCAGTATGAAAGTCTCTCCAAGTTCACTCCATCTTCTTTGATCTTTAACTTCTCCACATGACCCCTGCACACTTTCTTATTTTATCCATCCATCTCACATGTTGTCTCTTTCTGGGTCTTTTATAATTTCTTGGAATCGAGTTTAAGATTTCAATAGGCCCACTATTATCATATATTCTAGCAATAGGTTCAGTCCACCTCCACTTCAGTTTTTTAATTTTTCCAATGTGGTCAGTAACACCTGTTTGTTCTCTTATTCATATATTGTATTTTTGATTTTTCTTGGTACTCTCAACATACATCTCTCCATACTCTTTGACTGGTTTGAAGTCTCTATATTGCTCTTCTATTAAGTGTTCAAGTCTCAGATCCATAAGTAAGAACTGGTAAAACACATTTATTATAAACTTTTTTTTTGAAACACATGGACATATTTTCTTTTAGTGTCAAGTAATTTGTATGATTAATTTCATCCATTATGTTTCTATCTGTATTAATAATCTGAACAAGGTATTTGTAATTTTTAACTTCTAACTCAACATAATCAATCTTTATTTTCATATTTTGAGAAAATCCATTGAACATTACTTTAGTCTTTTTAACATTTATCTTTTGTGCTACTTTCAACTGATACCTCCTGCAACATTTCCTGCAGCTCTAAAGCATAATTTGTGAAAACAACTACATCATCTGCAAAATCTAAATGACTTAAATAATCTCCATTTACTTTCACTCTTTTATCTCCCCATCTTAATCCACAAAATCCTTCTTGCAGCATAGCTGTAAAAGGTTTTGGAGATATGCAGTCACTCTGTCTTACATCCTTCTCAATGTTGACTGTCCAAGTATCATTATGTAATCTAATTGTTGCTGTTGCATTTTTATAAATATTCTTTAAAATATAACAATATCCTAAATATACATCCAATGTTTTAATCACTGAAGAAATGTTATAAAAGCAAATAATTTTTCATAATCTACAAATCCAAAGCATAATTGCAATTCATATTCATTTGTCTTTTCTAAAACTTCTCTATACCTGGATATGATCTGCTGTATTAAAACCACTTTCAATTCCAGATTGTTCTCTTGGTTGGTAAAAATCCAATGTTCTCTGTAGACAAATTGTAATTATCTTTGTATATATTTTGTATAAAACTGATAAAATGCTATGTCTGTAATTTGTAATATCTTCTTTATCATCTTCTTTAAATATTAATTCTTCCAATCATCGGTTACATCTTTATCATTTAGACATTTGGTATATAACTTTGCTAAAAAATTTCTATTTCTTTACCTGCTTCTTATAATATATCAATTTTAGCAATTCCATCATTACTGGGAGCCTTTCTTTCATTCATAAATTTAATTGCCATATATTTTAACACAACACATATACTTTTATTTTTTTCTTTAAAATATTTACGTTCTCCAATAATATCAGCAAATGAAAAAAATATTCTCCTTTTTCTTTTCAAAAACTTTATTTTTTTATATTAATACTGTACACACTCACACACACACACACACACACATATATATATATAATACAATCACCAACATTTCAACTATTTTATAATCTTACAGTCATTTTCAAGGATCTAGAATAACAAGAAATACATATTTATAAATAAAAACTTTATTACATAAACTTTTATCTTATATTAGCATAAACAGTAACAAACATATTAAATTAATTGCATGTCTAACTTCTCCATTTAAAAATTTGGGCAATGCGGAAGATATAATAGGTATTGGATGTACTTGTTCTTTATTACTATATAATTCTTGATAGAAAACTTCGACCCATTTCATGATGTCATCTTTTTTTTCTTAGTGGAGATATTAATTTCCTACGAATACAAAAATGTTGTTTTATATTTTTGAGACTTTTATTTTCTTCTACAGCTTTCCTGGCTGGTTCACAATAATAGTTTCTTAATATCATTTTCAACTCTTTATCTCACCATTTTCTAAAAGTTGGGGTATTCAATCATTTTTAATACATCATTTTCATATATCTTCATATTCCTTCTCATTTTCATCAATTCTCTAATCTCTGTAGAAATTTTATTTTTCAATTGCTGCTTCTTTCTGCCATCTATCTTTGCTGCAGTTTTTAAAAGTGTATCTCTTATTTTTATATTTCATTCAAATCTGAATCATGTTTAACATCTACTATTTATGAGTTCTAATTTGAACTCATTAAAATGTTTTTGAAGATTAGGAATATTAACTGTAAATATTGTTTTTCTTAATAATTTTTGTCTCTCTAGTTTTGCATTGACACATATCTTACAAGTTACTAATCAGTGATCACTTCCTGTGTTAAATTTATTAAGAACATTACAATCTTGAAATATGTATTTTCTGTTAATTGAAATATAATCCAAATCTGCTGTATCTTCATTTTGATGCTTCCATGTCCATTTCCTTTTAACGTTTTTGAAAAAAAAAATTTGTAATATAAAGTTTTTTTTTCTGCAAACTCCACAAGTCTATGTCTTCGCTCATTTTTATTTTCATAATCAAAATTATCTACAGCACTTTCATCTTTCATTTGTTTACCAATTCTATCATTAAAGTATCCCATTAGAATTTTAAAATGTTTACCCTTATCAAAAGCGTTTTATATGACCATATGAAAATCTACTACTTCATCACTATGAGAACTTGTTGGGGCATAAATCTGAATTATCTGCATTTGGTATCTGCTATTAAGTAGTATAACTAATCTGGCCATACTGTCCGATACACCCTCAATCTCCATAATATTGTTCTACCACTTTGTATTTATAATCAATCCTACTCCATGATCAGTATCTTCCATGCCTGCTCATAACTGTTGTTAGAATAGGCAAAACTCTCTCCATACAGTAGTGCCACTCTAAGCAAGACAGAGTAATCAATGGCTGCCAGAAGGTTTGTGCATAAAATACCTATTAGTGTGCCTAACCATCCAATATCCACAGACTAATATCTGGCTTATGGCCTTCTTCACTGAGGAGCCTTGGATCTGAGAGCACTGCACCTACATCTTAGGATCTAATGGAAACCTCCACCAGCTATTTTTTATCTCTACATAAGTATGAAGCTATGAGTATAAAATTGAAAGCACACAGATATTTTCAATCTAAGCTCAGTAGCTTATACAGTCATATGGGTGTGAACTCAGTTCAGCATCTGTACCATAGATTAAAAATATCTGTGTGATTTGAATTTTATTCTCATAGTTCTTTAGTTATGTAGCGATAAAAGGTAGCTGCTAGAGGGTTGCATTATATCTTAAGATCTCAGTGCAGTGCTCTCAGATCCATGGCTCCGCACTGATGAAGGCCATAAGCCGGAAACGAGTTTGGAGATATTGGATGAGTAGGGACTAGATAACGATTTTATGCACAAGCCTTCTGGCATCCATTGATTACTCTGTCTTTCTTAGTGTGTCACTACTCTATGGAGAGAGTTTTGCCTATTTTAACAATGCTCCATTTACATTTCCAATATTTATTCCTTTATAGTAGAGTACATGTCCACTTTTTAAATCAATTGTCTCTTCAACTCTTCTTCTAACTTCACAAAGTCTAATAATGTCCCATTTAATGTAAGGCAGTTCTTGTAGTACTTGCAATCTACCTTCAATTGAAAGTGGTCTGCAGTTATAAGTACCTAAATTAAAAGTTGTCATCAAATGGCAGCCTGGGTCTACAATCACTGGGTACATAGCACCCTCTGTCTTTGGCCAGGAACCACTACCTTGGTTGCTTACATTATGGCCTCCTAAGAATAAGTGCTATGATTTATTTTTGTCTGTCATGATTGTGTATATCTATTGGAAAAATATTTATCATTTATACATACATTCATTTTTTCTCATCAGACAACTGAGAAGACAGACCATGGTGTTTCTTGATCTTAAACTCAGAGGTAAAAAGCCAATAAACTCACCATGCTGGCAAATGCATGTTTGTGAGCATCCCACATAGTAATAACAGCCGCAACTGCAAGACTGTTTGTAGTGGACATTACAAATTTGCCTTGCTTTGTTCCTTTAATTTCAATGAGAGGAATCAAAGGGTCTCATTTAAGTTAATAGCTAACTCTTCTCTGCAGCCACTTGTAAATGTACATACATATAATTATTAATGAATAAAACAAATGAAATATAACCAATAGACATATTGCTACAAAAGATGATAATTGATGGACAATTAAAATCTTAAACTGGATTTCAAGAGATTGTAAAAGACCCAGAAAAAGGCTACATGTAAGATGGATGGATGAAATAAGAAAGTGTGCATTGGTGATTCAGAGAAGAGTAGCTAAAGATCACAGAAGGCAGATTGAACTTGGAGAGACCTTCATCCTGCAGTGGATTGATATTTGATGATGATGATACAGCATTTTGTTTTGATTATAGAATTAAAATATAATTAATATATTTTATAGATTTTTACTCACTATTTTTGTAAGATAATCAGTGTTTTATTTTTTTCATATTCATTATAAATATTTTCATCATTAATGATCAGAAAAGCAACACAAATCCAGTTTCAGTCAATTCTGTTATTAATCAAAAATATATTTTGATTATGTGTAACAGCAAGGTGTATGAATGTTAAACTTTGAAGTCTATATATTAGGTAAAGCCTATTCAGTTATTTTTATTGATGAAAATTTTTAGGAACATTACTTTTGAGACAAAAAATATCATAGTAATAAAATTGTCATTGTAATTATAAATTATTTTGCAGTAAAAAAGTGAAAAAATGAATTTGTATTGACCTGTATTTTATCCTAGTAGAAATAGCATTGGCAATTTAAAAGTTAAATTGATAAATTCATAATGAAAAATATATTTTTATAAATATAGTTGATCTATTAGTTTAAATAACATTAGGGTATATATATTTTTATGTGTGTTAAAAAAAATTAAAAGGAGACAAGGAATGTAAAAAGTATAATAAAAATACTTTGTATTTGTTAAATTAAAACAAACCATTATCGCATGGCCGTCAGCGGCATGGAAACAAAGTGGTAACATTCCTTAGGTAATTAAAGATTGTGACCAAGACAAACAGGCAGTCTTTGTGGCCTAAATTCTTTTAAATTTGGTATACATTGACAGGTGTCAACAGAGGTTGTGCAGAAAGAAAAAAAGAAGATAAAAGGTGGTGCAGAGTAGTTCTTCTTAGATCATCCTTCCTGCAGAGATCATAAAAAAATAAGCATGGAAGAAATTATGAAAGTGGGCCAAACTACTCTTACTAGTCAGTTGAAGAATTAAGATGTGCGAGTAGTAGCAGTTTATTTGCTGGGATTGTTTTGTACCTGTGTCGGAAATTACCTGAGTGAAGAAGCCATCTTTTACTAGATTTCAAACCACAACAACTTAAGAATTGCCGGAATACTGGTCAGTAGATCCATTCTAAAGAAATCCATGCATGGTCAACATTAGAAATCCTGTACGAAAACATTCAAACCTACCGGTAAGTAACTTTATTAAATCAAATATTAGTGATCACTTTTTTGAACACTTAAGCATGATGAACTGTCACCATGAGTTGTACAAATAATAGAAACAAGTATTAGCTGTAGTTATAATCTTTGTCTTGCATATTTTATTCTCTTGATCATATTAATGTTTTGTTTCATATTAATAGAGTAACATATGACATACATTGTTATTGATTCTTATCGTTTTAAATTCATTATAACTTTGACCATATTATTATTTAAATAAATTGCCAATACTATACTGAAACACAATCCTCCAGAGATTCCACATAATGTCATCATAACTAAATAAATAAAAATGGTTGGGCCAGTGGATTCCAACAGAGAATCCTGGTGCTTTTCAAATAAATTAAAAGTTGGCTTACGTGATCTCATTATTTTAGTAGTTGCATTAGTTAAAAGGGTGTTGTGTGACCATGAAAAATAATTGCACCATTAAATCTTACTGAATTGTCTGACGAAAAAATTTAATAGAAAGAACATAATTTGGTCACCGAGTACATTTAGTTAACTCGTAAAAACCTCTAATGGAGAAGTGGATGTTACAATGGCGGCCCAACTCGAGGCTTCAATGAGTACCATGTCCTGAGATAGGAGTAAAATAATAGTTTAAATATAAAAGCTTTGTGTTATTTTGTTTTTGTTTCGCGTATTTAGGTTAAAAATAATAGAGTAGGCAAAATGATGGAAACAAAATAGCTCTAAAGGTAAAGTGATCGCAAGGGACAGCAGCTTCGGCAAATGTATTAATAAAATAAATAATAAAATAGAAATCAAGCAATGTATACGAAAAGAAAACTAACGTATAAAAATAATAATAATAATTGTTTAAAAAAATAAAAGTGTATGAAATTGAGAAGTGGCAAACATATGCAAAATATGGCAGAAGACAAAAAAGGATCAAAAGAGGATATGGAAACATTAGCAAAAAGGCTATTGCATAAAGCAATAAATGAATTCAAAGAGGATATGAAAAAGGAAATAACAGGGTTGAAAGAAAAAATAAAAAAAGTTGTGGAGAAGGCTAGGGAAGTGAAACCAAATATAAGGGAAGAAATTAAAGAAAGAAATGTTAATAAAAATGGTTGATGAGAAAATTAAACAAAGGCATAGAGTGAAGTGATAGAAGTAGAACTTGATAAGCAGGAGAGTCAAAAAATAAAATCTCTAGAAAATAGAAAAAACATGCTGAGCGCGATAAATCCTCTTCTGATATTTAAAATCTTTGTGCAGGATGGGGAGTCATCGATGCAGCAATTAGATAGTTTTGAGAGATACTTCATGATAAACCTGTTGTCAGAAGATATTAAAGTAACTCTAGCCATTAGTCATTTACAAGGAACGGCTTAAGCTTGGTAGGAGGCTCTCTTCAAGAGACTGAATAACTTTGCACAATATGGTCAGATGTTAATGAAATTTTATTGGAATGAAGGCCACCAAGAGAGAATTATGAGCAAAGTGGCTCAAGGAAAATGTATTTCAGATCTGCATTATGTGCCATTTTTTTTAAAGCAAGTAGCACAACTATGAGCTTTAATGAAGTGTAAGTTGTCAGAAAAACAGGTTATACAAATTATAAAGAAAAATTTCCCTAATGCCATAGGGCAATGACTTATAAATACCAGATGCGAGATGGTGGAGTGAATGGCTGAACTACTTAATGGATTTGAGATCAACAAGGCTAGTGACAAAGAATCAAACCCCTAGTTCATGAACAAAATACCAAGTCATAAAGGTCAAATACAATTGAACACTATGATGTTGACTGATAATGTAGGAAATGAGTAAATGGGTAAGATAACTACAGCAAAGAGAAAAAAAGAAGGAATAGGGCAAATCGTCATCCGCTGGAGAAAAGTTCAGGAGTCAAGACAAATACAATGGGGAACATCTTGATACATAGTGGACAGATTGTGTGAGTGGCATGGAGAAATGGATAGATCATCATCTACCAACTGGGTTATACATACCCAAATGGATAACGGTAGACAATCGAATGGATGGAAGAAAACCCTGAAGTCTGTGGAAAGAAATTAATGTTAAATGAGATAGGATAGGGATTATGTGATCATTTATTAATTGGTGGAAGGTGGGCCATCAGTGAACTGGGTATGTCGATGTGATTCATGATGTGCATGCGCTAGTAAGGGATAACTTTGAAATTCATGCCTTTTAGAAAGTATGCAAAGTTTGTCCTTATGTGCCCATCAGACTTATAAAAACATGGTCCCAAAAATGAGAGGATGAACCAAGTGCCCAGAGCCACAAATCTCAAACAAATGAGCAATGCTCTGTCGTGCTTAAACTTGGATTCTTTGTTAAACTATATGGGGTTGTATATGTGTACTGCAAGCAGGAAAGAAATTCTTGTGCAATGCATTATATAAATTTCTTGATCATGTAGTCAATGTCAATATTTCTATTAAGCAGTCTGTTGATATATATATATATATATTATAATACCACCCTTTATAATTTATATATTTGTCATATATTTATATCGCCATTTGTACGCTTCTACCCGTAGTTTTGAGTGAGGATAATTGTGAGCATGGTCTGATTCCATCTCACGCGCCAATCTTTTACATGAATAAGAATTATCCCATCGAAAACGTAAATAAGGGTTCGGGTATACATATATACCTCTATTTATGGTAGCGCATCCATACCAGCTCAATCTCAGGGTTTGGGGACTATCGTCTAACTAGAGAACAAAGCTACACACTACCCAACTAAGTCTTAGGTGTCTATCTATTCTGTCCGATAATTTATTCGTTATAAATCTAATAACCTAACCCGAATGTTATCATACCATTTACTCTATATATTACCATACTTAATACCAATAAAATCTCATTTATCCTCACATATAAATATCAATATTCAAGCACACAGCCCATTTACTCTGATACACACATATATATATTTCACATACGTATCAAAATAGTGCAACTATACATCAGAGCTCTTTATTTAAAGTTGTTATTTTATTTAATTTAAAAGAGATTTATTATTGGAATTAATATTGAGGCAACACTAGTTTCTTTACCAAGATGCAATCATTGAACATATATTTAGTGCAAACGTCAATTACTTTTAGTACCATCAACCGTTCACATGGTCAAAGACAAGTCCGCATCTATAATTCTCCACGAATACTGGTCTGGTTGATATAAAGGATGGCAAGGATTTCCAATGTGGTATATCGAACAGCTTATTCCGGAGGTGGAGTAGATGATTCACTCACTTTATGAGAGGGTCTCATTTCACAAATCTTTCGTCGCCATTACACTTGATGAACAAGATCTCCTTTGTATAGCAAAATTCGTAGGTCCACTTCAGATGGGTTCCACGACAACTGTCCACTGGATCGGTTAATGAAACTAGCACTATTGAATTACCCCGACATTTTGGGGTGAGAAATATTAATAACTTCTTAAGAAAATTTTATATGTCCACACACTCCGTAGTCCAAGATGCGTTTTTTTTCTTTTTCTTCTTTTTCCTCTCGAGCTCACAAAAAGTCCTTTTGTTTTCACTCTTTAACTTTGTAAAATTTTCTTCCAATATCCCTACGCCACTGTCCCATTCTTCTATTGTTTTCCAAAGATACCCACCTGACTCGTTTTCGGACTTCTTGATGCCAGTTATCACTAAACCGCCTACAGCAACTGATTTATTTCTATTTTTATCTTCATATGTTCAAAAGATTAATTAGCAAAGAAAACACGTGTTACCGACAACATTATTAACCAGACTTAAAGAAAATTTTTAACGGATAAAATATATATAAATAATCCATTACAACTTATACAGCTCCGTATATAATTGCTTGTAACCATCACCGTTAATACATACCCACGTTTTATACTCACATATACAAATATATTTATATAAGCATACCCAACTAACATCCACACTCTTTGTAACAGGGTTCGAATGACTATCTACATATATATTTTTTATACATAGTCGCTCAACATTAACACTCGCAATTAGTAATATATTACATACGCGTGTATTCGAACCCCATTTGTTACAATATATATATATATATAATACATCAGTAAAGAATGATTAATAGAGCTTAGAGAATAAAATAATGTCACACCCCATATGCTATTCTTCTCATTGACCGTGGACGTATGGTTCTGTATTTTATCCTAGTACAAATAGTGTTGGTAATTTAAAAGTTAAATTGATAAATTCCTAATGAAAAGCATATTTATATAAATATATTTGATCTATTAGTTTAAACAATGTGAGTGTATATTTTTTTATGTGTGTTAAATAAATTAAAAAGAGAGAAGGAATATCAAAAGTATAATAAAAAACAAAGAAGACACAACTTTGTATTTGTAAAATTAAAACAAACCATTATCACAAGGCCAGAAGCAGCATGGAAACAAAGTGGTAACATTCTTTAGATATTTAAAGATGACGATCAAGAAAAAAAAGGAAGACTATGTGGGCTAAATTCTTTTTAATTTGGTACACATTGACAGGTGTCAACAGTAGTTGTGCAGAAAATAAAAGAGGATAAAAGGAATAGGGGGTGCAGAGTAGTTCTTAGATCGTTCTTCCTGCAGAGATCCGTAAAAAAAATAAATGTGGAAGAAATTATGAAAGTGGGCCAAACTACTCTTACTAATAGGCTGAAGTATTAAAATGTGCGAGTAGTAGCAGTTCATTTGCTGGGGCTGCTTTGTACCTGTGTCACGAACTACCTGAGTGAAGAAGCCATCTACTAGATTTCCAACCACAAAAACTTAAGGATCGCCAGAATACTGGATAGTAGATCCATTCTAAAGAAATAATGCATGGTCAACATTAGAAATCCTGTACATGAACATTCAAACTTACTAGTAAGTCACTTTAGTAAATCAAATATTAGTGATCACTTTCTGGAACACTTAAGTGTAATGAACTGTCACCATGAGTTGTACAAATAAACAAAACAAATATTAGCTATAGTTTTAATCTATGTCTTTTTATATTTTATTCTCTCGATCATATTAATGTTCTGTTTCATATTAATAACGTAAAATATGACTTATGTTGTTATTAATTCTTATAGTTCTAAATTTATTATAACTTAGACATTATTATAATTCAAATAAATTGCCAACACTGTACTTAAACACAATCCTCAGGAGATTCCAAATAATGTCATTGTAACTAACTAAATAAAAGTGGTTTGGACAGTGGACTCTGACACAGAATGCTGGCGCCTTTCAAATAAATTAAAAGCTGGCTTATATGATCCCATTATTTTAGTAGTTACATTAGTTAAAAGGGTGTTGTGGGACCAGGAAAAATAATTATGCCCATTAAATCTTACTGAATTGTCTGACGAAAAAAATTTAATAGTTAGGACATAATTTGGTCACCGAGTACGTGTAGTTAACTCAAAAAAAACCCTAATAGAAAAGTCGACATTACACTATATTATGCTGTTAATAATCAACTTTATATTACCAAAGATTACTTAACAGAAATTAAAAATTACAATTTATTTGTTCAATTTTACATAAACAATCCTTTAATTTGTCTTCAGATAATGGTGACATTTATTGTAATAAAAAATATATTTTTACAAAAAAAATAATCATTTTTATTATTAAAATTTCAACAATCAATGGTATAGATTGCAATTCCTGATGTACGTTTTATTTTATTTTACTGTATTTATACGAAATAAATAAATTTGTAAGTTTTCATAATAATAATAATAATAATAATAATAATAATAATAATAATAATAATAATAATAATAATAATAATAATAATAATAATAATAATAATAATAATAATTATTATTATTATTATTATTATTATTATTATTCAATTCAATTCAATATCCATTTATTATGTGCATTTCAACATTTACACTTTAACAGAAATACACAATAAAAAAAAATAAAAAAAATAATAACAATGATAATAATTAAAATTTAAAAAAAAAAAACAAAAAACAATAATAATCAAATACAAGCTAAATACATAAAATTATATATACATATATGTTCATAATTATACATTTAGTTGTTTTTTAACATTCATCACAAATTGATCGCAAAAAATATCAATATTATTAAAAGTTAGATTATATACCATTTGCAATCTATTAATAACTGATTTACCAAAGAAAGTATTTTTACATATACTAATTTTGAAAGTTTGCATTTCTCTTAATAAACGACAAGGTACTTTCAATTCTATTTTTGATATACAGTTACTGACATCAATTTACCCATCAATCAACTTTTTCAGTAATATCATATCCTTCAACATTCTCCTTTCTTTCAATACTGTTTTGACAGTTTGACATTCACCCATTATTAATTTATTAAATCTTTTTTCAATATTATATATTTTAGACTGAATATTAATCAGATTGAAGTTCCATATACAAGAATTATATTCTAAAACTGTAACAACAAGGGAAAAAAATAACCTATATTTTATGCAAATAGATAAATCTCTCCCATATCTCAAAATACAGCCCATCTTTCTGTATGCTTTATTAATAATACATTTAATATGCGCATTAAAAGTAAAATTGCTACAAAATATAATTCCTAAATCAGATATAGTCTCTTTATATTTAATAACACCATTCTCAATTTTATATCGATAAACAGATTTTTCAGTTTTATTAGTATAGGAAACAATGCATGTTTTATTAATGTTAATCTCCATGTTGTTATACCTACACCATATAATAAAACTATCTATATCCTTTTGAACCTCAATATGATCACTATAAGTAATAATTCTTTTAAATAACTTACAATCATCAGCATAAGTAAGTATCATACTATTTTTTATGCTATGATCAAGATCACACATATAAACATTAAAAAGCAATGGTGCTAATATTCCTCCCTGAGGAACACCTATCATATTATCAAAAAAAAGAGAATTAGTTTTATCCATATATACATAACATTTACGACCCCTCAAATAATTAGAAAACCACTCAACTAAATGAGGACTAACACCCAACATTTTAAGTTTATACAAAAGTCTAATATATGAAACTTTGTCAAATGCCTGAGTCATATCAAAATATACAACATCTAATTGCTTCTGATCAGATAAGGCATGAGCAATATGATCAGATATCACCATTAAATTAGTTTCAGCAGATCTACCAGGTAAAAAACCATGCTGATAACTAGGTAATACCTTAATCATATCTACAATAATATTACTATAAATACACCTTTCATAAATTCTAGCAAAAGGTGACAGAATTGAAATAGGTCTATAATTACCAGAATCAGATCTATCCCCTTTTTTAAAAATTGGTACAATCTTAGCTATCTTACATATATCAGGAATAATAGTTTTCTCAATTGATAAATTAATGATATAATGCAATGGTGCTACCAAACATTCAGCACAACCCTTGATAATAAAATTAGGAATATTATCATATCCCATAGAAGATTTTGATTTAAGTTTAGAAATTGCAGTAAACACTTCAGGAATTGCAATTTTATTAACATCTATATTCCAAAAACTCTCTTTATTAAATTTAATATCAACCATATTGTCATTACTTGAAGTATCTAAGTACATATTAGTAAAATGATTGACTAGATCATCCATAGAAGGCCTAATTACATTATAACTACAACTTTTACTTCCAACAATATTAAGATCTTTTATATAATTCCAAAACATTTGTGGATTATTCCTAAAATTTTCTTCAACTCTATTTAAATTATTATTATAATCTCTTTTCATAAGAATTTTAGTATAAGCACGCAAACCACTAAATTTCTTATACAATTCTTTATCATTAGTTAGTTTATATAACCTATGATATTTGTGCTTTCTATTTAAGCCCTTACACAATTCCCTAGAAAACCATTTAGGATATTTGTTATTAGTATTCAAATAATGCCTAACAGGAATATATTGATCTAGACAATTTTGAACTATACCAACAAAATTATTTGCCGCTATATTTGGATCATTTTCCATCAAAATTACATTCCAATCAATGTCCTCAAAAGCTTTATAAAGGCCATAATAGTCACCATGTTTGTAATCTCTCGTACTATTTACCATAGGCTTTATATGTTCATGAGAACCATCTGTTACAAATTCCAAAGGTGGATGATAAGGATAAGGGGGCAAAAGAGCTTGATCAGCCTCTTTGCACTTCAAATCATTCTTAGTACTAAACAATAAATCCAACATACCACCCCTAAAATTAATAATACTATTAAGTTGAATTAAACTAACCAACTCAACAAAAATTTTTAAACTATAAAGTTTACTATTATCAACATTCTTATTACTATGTCTTGAGTAATCAGCTTCATTAAAATCCCCAACTATAATAATATCATATTTATATTTCACCAATATATCCTCAACCTTAACTAAATATGCATCTAAATCATTCATTGACAAAGTAGGTCGAAGATATATAGTACCTAACAATATTTTATTTTTATTTTTTAAACTAACTTCAATCCAACAAGATTCAATATTATTATCATTAATAATTATCTGTTTATGCTTTATGTCTTTTTTAATAGAAATCAAAGTACCACCTCCTCTTGTTTCATAATTATAATTTCTATCACATCTATACACACAATACCTATCATCAAATATACTAATATTATCAATTTCTTCTTTTAACCAAGTCTCTGTTAAAAAGATAATATCATATTCATTTAATAACAATTCAAATTTAAAATCAGTGGTCTTAGTTCTAAGACCACGAACATTTTGATAATAACAATTCATGAATTGCTATTTATTACACAGATTATTTTGCAAATTTATATCTTGCACTATAGTGCTAATTTCATCAACATTATCAGTCAATATAATATCTTCTGTCTTTTCTTCAATAATCTTATTAATATTTAATATAGCATTATCCTGTGTACTATCAACATTAAAATTTCTTAAATATTTTAAATCTCCATAGAAGGGCAATATGACTGCTGACAAAGGCCAAACGTTACCAACCAAAACTTTATCAGATTCAGATTCCTCTATAGATAAATAAAATGAAGAATATTTTTTAGATTTTGTATTCAGTTTATAACACACACTATTTATATCTAAAACATTTTTCAAATGAGCAGTCACATCTTCAACAGAAGTGTCATTATCCATTCTAGTTAGAAAAATTTTTTTAAATTTCTTTCTTGTCTTAACAGCTTTTAAAACATGATTAACATGATTTCCTATAATAGGTGAAGAACTTGAATTTTTAATATTTTTATTCTTATTTTTACGATAAAATACAGTTTTAAAACCATCCTTTTCTTTATCTGCACAATCTTTCAAATAAAAGGCATATGAGTTTTTAGAGGTGTTATCTTGATTAGAAATCCCAGACGATTTATCTGACGTTACATTTGTTTTCATATCTGACTGACCAACCTTCACTTTAATTGCTTTATTCTGCTGTTCATTAAATTTAGAACTTGATCTATCAGTGACATTAAAAACTGCCTCCTTTTTTAATTGATCAACTCCTTCACTTCTATTTATAGTAGAAAGTGGAGGGAAATTTAAATCAGAAACAATAAGTTCAGGCGTTTGCTTTTCTTTATGCTTTAAAATAAGTTGACTTTCTTTTTTTATTAAAAACAACAGAATTTCTGTCTGTGCTTCTATAATCATTATTTTTATTTATATCCAAATTATTAATAGATGCATTTAATAACATATTTTTTATCGTAATATTTTCTTCTTTCAATAATTTAATTTCACTTGATAAATCTGTAACAATATTTAAAATTCTATTCAATAAAAACGTAGATTTGTCACAAGATAAACAATTATTATCCATTTTAGATAGATTTTTTTCTCCTTTATCAAAATCACGATTAGATATATTAATTTCTATTAATTTAGAAATGTCATTACCTTCATTTCCTAATAAATTTTGACCAAAAATATCCAAGTCTTGCGAATCATTTATATCTGTACAATAATCTCCATTTTGTTTTCATTGACTTCCATTACGTTATTACTATTTGAACTATGATTACATTTATCACAAATATAGGACTCCATTTCTATTTCATTTTTATGCAATATTATTCCAGTAGATTTCAAACAAGTTTTATGAAACTTATTATTGCATTTAATACATTTAATTCTTGGCTGTTTTCCAAATATAAGATCACTGCAAAGAGCACATGGTGTACCTCCCATAGCACAGCAGAATAATAATAATAATAATAATAATAATAATAATAATAATAATAATAGGTATAAGCTAATGACCTGCTTAATATTCTTTAGAAACAGCTTTTCTAATCAATTCATGAAACATTACAAGTGAATAATAATTAAGTTTAAAAGTTTTTAGCCTACAAAGCGATTTTTTTTATATTAAAAACATTTAAATATAAAATAATACCATTTCCAAACAACTGAGTTTTTTCATGCTAAAAAAAGTAAGTAAAATTATATTTTTGATAGAAATATAACTTTTACAGAAAATAGAACGCCATGGCGTCTTTAGAAAAAAATATTGAATCAGACAGTGAAAAAAAAAGCAAATCCAACAATATTAAATTAACTTATGCCAACGCTGCAAAATTAAACAATAAACAGCACGTTATAGAAAAAACACAGACTAGCCGCTTTAGAAAAGTAAACGTAACAGATATTGATGATTTAAATCTAGTAAATAGTGATATTACAGAACCCACCCCCCCTGCCAACCTATGGAACGAAGAAGAATTACAGTTAATTAATACTAATTTTAACAACACTATTCCTAAAAAACTTTTTAATACATTCAAAAAATAACTACCCAAATAACTAACACACAATCACGGACAATACTTAAACATAATGAAATTAAAAATTGCAGCAATTAATGTAAGAGGCCTGAACTCAACCGCAAAAATTCATAAACTTAAACAATGGATCAGAAATACACAACCACACATACTTGGATTACTGGAAACAAAAATTTACACTGGATCAAAAATAGAACCAGCTAAATATCTAAGTAAAGAAGGATTTTGTGCCTGCTCAAAAGATTTATCATCTCCCTCAGCAGGTACTGCTATCCTAATTACCGAAAAATGTTTTTTCACTACATTTAAAATAATATATATAGATTCTAATATGCTTATTACAACTTTTCAACATAAACTTATAATTATTAATATAATATTTATCTACATGCCAATACAAAACAACAAAATTAATACCATAGTAGCAAACATCAATTCCATGTTAGCAAACACAGCAAATCCAACAATACTAATAGGTGATTTTAACACAACATACAAGGAATTCACAGAACGATGGCTTCATAAAATATCCATACCACTCATGAATGCACAAGGATTCCTACCAGAAAATGCAATTTCCTTTCACAATGGCAGATTCTCTTCACTAATTGATTTATGTTTCTACTCACCAATGCTTCACCATCTAGTAACAATAAAACTTGCACCATCAGCTTTCTCGGATCACTCGGCACAAACAATAACAATTAACTTCAATAATATCCAAACATCAACCCTTCCATTCACAAGAACAATTAGAGATCTATTACCAGTAAACACACCTGAATTTATTTTTTCGAAAACCTACATCATGATAAACAAGCTTAAAAATATAAAACTCAATCCTATACAACAATATATAGCATTTATAAACATTATTTCTTTTAATATTAATCATATAGTAATGAAGCAACCACCACCATCAAAAGTACTGGCACTAGCAGATGAAATTCACAAACGGATAACCATGATTAACCCTTCAAAGCAAACAGAAAAATACATAGATAAACTTACACATGCATACAATAATGCATGTGACACCCTTAAAAGCTACCTCAAAATTAAAAGAAGCAAACTATGTCTTACAAAACCACACACATGGACAAGAGAATACATTAGATGGGCACTTGGAAGGCCACAAACTATCAAGGTGCCAATGGCAATACACACAAATCAAGGAACATTTGCAGGTCACAATATAATTTTGCCCATATACAAATATTTCAAGGAAAAACTTCAAACAAGACAACTTCAAACAATTAAACCAGATTTATTTGGCCCAACAGAAACAAAAACACCTTTTACCACAAATGTCTTTATAGAAAAACTAAACAGTATCCCAAATTCATGCCACCCAGGTAGCCCCGGAATTCCAGCTTTTGTCTTAAAACACATTAGTCAATTTACTGCAAAATATTTATGCAATTTAGCAAACCATCTAACACAAAAAATACAGTACATGGAAGGAGTGTACCCAATTGCAATTGTTCCTTTCAACAAAACAAAACAAATTACTCCTTCACTAGCTAATTTATGACCTATATCCATGGGGCCATTACCGATTAAAATCATAGAAAAAAATCATAAAGCAAGAAATTGAGCCACACATAACAATGCTTATTTCAAAATACCAATTTGCAAAAAAAAATTCATCAACAATACAAGCAGCTCTATTCTTTAAAACAATCCTAGCATCAATAAGAAAACAAAAAAAAATATGGCCCCATAGCTGTACAATTAGATATTGAGGCAGCATTTGATTCAATAGATATACCTATACTTCTAGAAATGCTCAATAACACTGATATACCAAAAACTCATCTATACCTAATAGCAAACTTGCTTCTAAATCGTGAAATCCATATAACCATCAATGGAAGAAACTCCCCATCATTTACTCCTACACAATCAATATCTCAAGGATCACCTCTCAGCTCATTACTATTCATACTATACATTAACCCTCTCATTCAAAAAATAGAACAAACTTTTACTGGAATACAGATACCAGGCACTACAGAACATATACCCTGCTTAGCATATATGGATGATGTTACTGTTTTCCTATCATCAAAAAACAACTTCCACAGCTGCAAAACATTCTTGAAGACTATACCAAGCAATATAAATTGAAATTCAATCCCACAAAAACATCAGCATGGTCACTATTTACGGGAAAGCTGTGCACAAGCACATACCAATCAAAACCAACTTCTTTTCTTGGTTTTCCTTTCCATATGGGACTTACAGGAATGAGATGCCACATACAAAATAAACTAAAGGAGGAGGCCAAACAAATAGTAAACTCGTTATCAAAAACATATTTATCCATATATTCCAAAGTACAGCTGATAAACCAGCTCATCATAACAAAAATAGTTTATTATATACCGATTATATCCTTTTCAAAAGTTTTTAAATCAAAAATAAAAACCATCTGCAATCAACTACTATGGTCCAAAAAAACAGTAGCAATTTCAACAAGAAGGCTCAATCAACCACTCATTAAAAATGGACTAGGTTTACACAATATTAACATATTTCACATCCAAAAACAAAGAAATCTCATAATTACCACTTTACAGCAATTCACAAAACTAAAACACCTTGTGCAAATCATCCCAACTGATCGTCCACCTCCAACTCAATCATACATATCAACAATTATTTATGAATTTAAAACTACAGCAAACATAACTGAACAATATACAACCAAATATTCATATTGGAGTATTTATGATCTCACAAATGAAATAAATAACATTAATGACATAGCACCAATGTTAGGGATAAATAACAAAATATTACTAAAAGAATTTAAAAAATGGGCTCTGGAACCAAAATTTTTTGACTTTATTTTGAAATTAAATCTCATTGCCATGCCCACAACCTATTTTCTACATCACAAGAGAATGTACTTCAAAATAGATCCTTTTTGCGGACTGTGCCATCGATCAGAAGAAACCCTACAACACATGCTATACCAATGTACAGCACTCGAACACATAAGAAAAATAATTTTTGACACATTCAGAAAACCTAACACATCAATTGAAAATATAATTGCTGCATACAAAACAAAATCAATACCAAAACATTAGAGCAGCTACTTTTATTCTATATGCTTTTTGGTGTACAAGGTGCACTTTTATGGTAGGAAATAACCCCAGGCGGAATCCAGCTACCTTTCACAACAAATTAACACAAATAAGAAATCGAGATAAAATCATAACAAACCCCCACTTATATGCTGCAACATGGTCACTACTAAAAGAACAATCAATGCTATAACACAACACTAAATATCTGACAAAAACTACTAAAAAAAACTTTTTCAATAGCTTCTCAAATTCTTAAATATATGCATACAAGTTATAAACAGCAAAAAGATTATCAAAAAAGGCAACTTGTACATCAACTATTATGATTTTTTTAAGGACTCATTCGAGTCACAAAAGTTTAAACAACTCAAGAAGCCATAAATTAAACTATATCATTCAGATATTCATTTTTTTTTATGTAACAGAATAAATTAATGTATATACCAAAAATTATGTAAAACACTTTTGATGTAACCTTTTATAGAATCAATAAAATGCCTTTTTGAAAGCTAATAATAATAATAATAATAATAATAATAATAATAATAATAATAATTATACTTCCGGTGTTCTAGATTAAAGACGTGTTCAATTTTTTCTCTCTTGCTTTTGTTTTGTTTTACTGTATTTTTATTTATAAATATTAATTTTTATTGTGTTCAGTAAAATAGGATTTAATTGGATTTGCCTATAAAATGTCTTTCTGCAAGATTTGTCATGATTTACTACCAAAAAATGGAAATTTTGTTTCGTGTATGGGCTGTAGCACCAGTTTTCATTACACGTGCTCAACGTTAGGAGAGGCTACCTATAGACGAATGTCTTTAAAAAAAAAACAGGAATGGAGATGTAATGTTTGTAGAATTCCACCTGATAGTAATGGTTCTGTTATGGTAAATAATAGTGATTCTTCGAATTTGATTTTAAGTGATATTTTGGAAAAATTAAAATTACTTCCGGTTATACATACGGCAATTTCAGAGCTTACAATTATGGTTGCGAAGCTTCAGGTTGACGTGGATTTTTTGCGGGGTAAAGTTGATAAAAATAATGATAATTTACTACGATTGTCAAATATGTATGATTCTTGTGAAAACGAAATCACTTTGTTAAAGGAAAAAATTGAATATATGGAACGTTCACGGTTGGAATGTGAAATTGAAATACAAGGTGTTCCCTTTTGTGAAAATGAAAATTTATCTTTAATTGTAACGAAGTTGGCGGAAAAACTTGAAATTGAAAACTTTACTACTAATTGTATTGAGAATGTTTATCGGACAAAATCTAAATCTAATAATATAGCAGGTTTTATTGTTACTCGTTTTGCTTCGCGAAATTTAGCTAAATCATTTTTATTGAAGAGAAATGTTATTAAATCGGTTTCTGATTTTTTGTTAATGGAATCTAGTCAGCATGTATATATTAATCAACGTATAACTCCACATATTAGACAGCTGTTATGGAAGGCTAAGCAAAAAATGTGTGAACGTAAAGGTATGGCTTTTATACGTAATGGATTGGTTTATATTAGAAATGATTTAAATTCTCCATATGTTTTATTTAAAAATGAATCTGAGTTGTCAGCATTTTGAAATTTATTTCCTAAAGTGAAGCTTGATGCATTTTATTCTCATGATGAAACTTTGTCTAATTTAAATGTTTTTCATATGAATATACGAAGTGTTAGATCTAATTTCGATGAATTTGTTGTGTATTTAAATGATTTTCCTGCCGGTTTTTATGATGTGATAATTTTAACTGAATCTTGGATTTCCATTGAAGAACAGCATTTATATGTTCTGGATGGCTATTCAAATATTCTTTCTCCTCGTGCGTCTTCACGTTCAGGTGGTGTATTAGTTTTTGTGAAAGAAAACATTAAATTTACGTATCATAATCCATTTCTTGCCTCTGCAGAATGTGTTTTGATTCATCTGAATTTACCTTGTTTTGTGTTAACTATTGTTGCTTTATATAGATCGTGCACAAGTATCATTTTGGATTTTATAGCTGAACTTGATGTGTTATTGTCTGATTTACATACTACTTCAGTAATTCTTATGGGAGATTTAAATATAGATTTATATAATAATCTACATGGGCCTACCGTACGATATTTGAATTTGCTTTATAGTTATGGTTTTAATCAAGCTATTTTTTCACCTACTCGTATTACGAAATCTTGTCAATCAATTTTGGATCATATATTTGTCAGACTAAACCAGAATCAAAGTTATGAATCGTCTGTACAAAATATTTTTATTTCGGATCATTTTGCAACTGTGTTGAGATTATTAAATTGTAGACCACATGTAAATACTCATTTATATATTAATAAGTTATCACATAATAAACTAAAAATGTTATTATCAGATCAGAATTGGGATTATGTTTTTGCTCTGCATGATGTTGATTCAGCATTTTTAAAATTTCAAGATATTTGTAAATCTTTAATTGCAAAATTTATGGTTAGTTTTAAATTGACTAGCAAAAACCGCAAGCGCTCAGCCTGGATAACGAATGATTTGATTGGAAAAATTAATCAAAGAAATCATTTAAAATGTTTGGGTGGAGATTTGTTGACTTTGAGGAAATTGAATACTGAGATTAAATCTGATATTCGGAAATTAAAATTTCAATATTATCAAAAATATTTTAATGATAAAAATATTTCTTTGAAATGGAAGTTGATAAAATCTCTTGTAAAGAAACCTTTGTCAAGTCAACTTAAATTTATAAAACACAATGATAATTTGATTGAAGTAGAAAATAATGAAAAATGTGTTGCTGACTTGTTTAATAATTTTTTTTCAGATCTGTCAATAGATAGAACACCAGTACAAGAATTGTCTTTTGCTGATTCTTGTGTAAATTCTTTTTTGTGTACAGATGTTATTGATTTGGATTTGTCTGGTAAAATTGATCTCTTAAAGAATGTTCATTCAGCTGGTCTAGATAAGTTAACACCAAAGATTCTTAAGGAAAATAAGTCAGCTTTCATACCTGTTCATGTTTATTTGTTTAATCTTTCCTTAAATGTTGGTTTGTTTCCTACTTGTTTGAAGGTTGGTTTTATTACACCTGTTTTTAAAAAAAGTGATCCTGTACAGCTTGACAATTATAGACCAATATCTATTATATCTGTAATATCCAAATTGTTAGAGATGGTGGTTAAAGAGAAAATGATGTCATTTTTATCTAAAAATAATATTTTATCTAAACATCAATATGGATTTATTTCTGGTAGAAGTATCTTGGACACTTTCTATAGTCATGTAAACAATTTGACAACTTCACTAGATAAGGATTTTAAAACTGTTGCTATTTATTTAGACGTGTCTAAGGCATTTGACTCTGTATCTCACAAAATTTTACTTAAGCGTTTATATTCATATGGTTTTCGTGGTGGATTTATTTCATGGTTTGCGAGTTACTTAAAGGATAGAAAACAAGCAACAAATATTTCTAGTGTTGTAAGCTCTTTTATAACAGTTAACCATGGTGTACCACAAGGTTCAGTTTTGGGTCCCATTTTATTTATAATTTATATAAATGATTTATTTTCTTTACCTTTAGAATCTAAGATTTATGGTTTTGCAGATGATATTGCTTTATCTTATGCTGCAGTTTCATATAATTTTGTTAAAAAAATAATTAATGATGATTTAATCCTAATTAGTAAATGGTTAGCATTTAATAATTTATCAATTAATCTGAGTAAAACAAAAGCTATTAATTTTTCTTATAGGTCAAATATTCATTCGCTTAACATTACTATTTGTAATAAGTATTTTTGGCATTGTAATAGCACTTGTACTTGTGCTAACATTTCTTTTGTTGATAATATTTGCTATCTAGGTATTTTTATTGACTCCAGACTATCTTGGTCAAACCATATTGACTTCCTTTGTTCTCGTTTACGTAAATTAAATTATATGTTTTTCTACTTATCTAAATTTTTTCCTCGGTCAGCTTTGATTACTTTATATATTTCTTTTTATCAAAGCTTATTATGTTATAATATATCAGTTTGGGGGAACTGTTCTACTTTTGCAATGACTACATTGTCTGTTTTACAGAATTATACAATGCGTATCATTTTTGGTAGATCACGTGCCACATCTGTTAAAGATATTTATGCCACTTTTAATATACTAGATGTTTTCCATTTGTATAAATATAGAGTAATTCTTGATATTTATTGTATGAAACTTCATTTGGATACTAAATCTTCTGTTGTAAATACTCGTTTATCTACTAAATATCAGCTAGCTTTACCTAATTTTCTTAAAACATCTAGTAGGAAGCAATTTAGTTATAATGGTCCTAAATTATTTAATATGTTTATAAGAGATTGTTCTGTGAATTTAATGAGCACTAGTTATTTGATTTTTAAAAAGCATTTATGGCACTGGTTATATTATGCTAAGCATTAGTTTTATTTTGTTTATTTTATTTTTGTTTATACTGTATGTTATGTAATTATTTACTACTGTTATTGAATTTCCAAAAGTAATATCTGTATAATTTTAATGTTTTATGTTATATTTATCCTTTTTTTTTTGTATTTTATTAGTGTTTTTTAGTAAATACTCGTTTATCTACTAAATATCAGTTAGCTTTACTTAATTTTCTTAAAACATCCAGTAGGAAGCAATTTAGTTATAATGGTCCTAAATTATTTAATATTTATTTATAAGAGATTGTTCTGTGAATTTAATGAACACTATCTTATTTGATTTTTAAAAAGCATTTATGGCACTGGTTATATTATGCTAAGCATTAGTTTTATTTTATTTTATTTTTTTTTTGTTTATATTATATGTTATGATGTAATTATTTACTACTGTGATTGAATTGCCAAATGCAATATCTGTGTGATTTTAATATTTTATGTTATATTTATACTTTTTTTTTTTTTGTATTTTATTAGTGTTTTTAGTTGTTACATTTAAATTCCTCACACAAGATTTTTCTTGCATGGAATTTATCTCACTGTATTATACATTTATTGTTTGCTTCATAATGAATAAATAAATAAATAAATAAATAAATAAATAATAATAATAATAATAATAATAATAATAATAATAATAATAATAATAATAATAATAATAATAATAATAATAATAATAATAATAATAATAATAATAATAATAATAATAATAATAATAATTCAATTTAATTCAATTCATTTATTTACCGTACAAAACTACAGCATAAAGCCAATTACAGTATTGCACCATAACAAATATATAAATACATAAATGAGTTTAAATGACAAATTATTAATATAATTATGTGCCATATTTCAATAAAAGATAATTAACACATTTAAAAATCTAAAGTAAAATTAAATATCAGCATATAAACAATTATTATTAAGACATTAATAGTAACAAATAAATAAAAGGGATAAATATAAAGCACATAACAAAATAAAAAAAAACAAAAAACAATTTAATGTATATATATATAAATAAACAAAATCAAGTTAAACCAATCAAATCTGACATTTAAATTTAATAGCATTACAAAATTGATTATAATCTAAATTGAAGTAATTAATATTGCTACAAATCTGATTATATAAAGATGGTAGCCTAAACAAAGGAGAAAATCTAAGAACATTGGAATGACAAGTTTTAATGTAACAAACAGAAGCAGACCGAGTATCATGCACATGAGATCTAATTATAACAGTAGAAATTGTATTAGATAAAAGAACTATTTTATTAACAAGTTTATAAAGATATTTAATATCTCTATATTGTCTTCTAGAAGAAAGATGAACAGTTTTATTTCCCAAAGAAACATATTTAGAAAACTTATTATACACTGATTGTAATAAATTACATCCCTGTTTAGAGCTAGGATTCCAAATGACTGAACAATATTCAATGATGGGAAGAACCAATGATAAAAATAATTTAAATTTTGTATCACCATTGAAATGATAACCAAACCTTAGAATAGTACCTATAATTTTTAAAGCCTTACCAATAATCATTTCCAAATGAGGAAGAAAGGATCCATTACTAGAAAATATAACTCCCAAATCTTTTTGGGATTCAACAGAAATAATTTTGTGAGAATTAATAAAATAAGAAAAATGCAAAACTTCAGATTTTTTAGAATACGAGACTAAGGAACATTTACTGAAATTAACAGTCATATTATTTAGATCACACCAAGCACTAAAATTATCTATATCATTTTGAAGAAGAGTGCAATCAAACACAGATGTGATTCTTCTAAAGATTTTACAGTCATCTGCATAGCACAAAAGATAAGAAGATTTTAAGCAATCCTTAAGGTCATTCATATAAATGTTAAAAAGCATAGGTGCTAAAATACTACCCTGAGGAACCCCCAAATTACATTTAAAATTAGATGAAATAGTATTATTAAATTTAATGTATGCAGTATGACCATGAAGAAAGGATTGAAACCAATAAACAAGCTTAGTAGAAAAACCCATTTGATATAATTTGTGAAGAAGAATACTGTGGTCTACTTTATCAAAAGCTCTTGATAAATCAAAATAAACAACATCAAGTCTCTGCTGGTCTTCAATTGCATGAGCTATATGATCATAAATTGTTAACAAATTAGTTTCTACAGATCTATTAGGTATAAAACCATGCTGTGAAGAAGAAATGAGTTTACTAACATCTAAAATAATTTTATTATAAACACACCTCTCAAAAATTCTAGCAATAGTATGTAAAACAGAAATAGGTCTATAGTTATTAATACAATCACGTGATCCATTCTTAAAAATTGGGACCATTTTGGCACACTTAAGCACATTAGGAAAAACACAAGAGTTAAGTGATAAATTAAAAATAAATGCAAGAGGTACTGCAATAAATTCAGCTAGCCCTTTGTAAATAAATGAAGGAATATTATCATTTCCCAAACTAGAATGAATTTTAAGTCGCTTAATAGCCATAACAACATCATCCTTAGAAATATGGTCAATCATACAATGAACAGTTGAAGAATTACAAAATAATGCAATATTTGAAGATATTGTATCATGTGATGAATATACATCAGCAAAATGTTTTGAAAAGTCATTTGCACTTAAAGTGAAACCATGAGTAGCTTGAACCCTTTTCTTACCCAAACCAGACTTATTAATGAAATCCCAAAATTCTTTAGGGTTAGAAGAAATATTAACCTCAATTTTTCTAATATAATTCTGCAAATCTCTTTTATAAACATGCTTCACCAATCTTCTGAAATTAACAAAATTATTATAAAAAAAGATATTCTGTGTTTTAAAATAAAGTCTACGATGATAAGACTTCCTTTTAATAATTTTGATAAGATCGCATGAAAACCAAGGAGGAAAACCCTTATAAAAAGGCTGCTTATTGGGAATATACAAATCAATAAAACTATTAAGAATCTTTAAAAACCCATCCAAGCAATGATTTACATCATTAAAAGAATACAAAAAATTCCAATTAACCTTAGAAAAGTTATTACAAAAATCAATATAATTACCCTTCCCATAATCCTTTCTTGAAATATTAGAAAAATTAATCTTTGAATGACAAACGTTAATATAAAACTCAAAAGGTGGATGATGAGCATCAATAGGAAAATTAACAGAAACAACTTGAAAATTACTAACTACTGTTGAATTACTTAAAATATAATCCAAAGTACGATGATAGGAATTAACAAATGGGTTATATTGCTTAAGTCCTAAAAATTTACAGAACTTTAACATTCTAGAAGCCTTAGAAGACAAAACAGAAAAGTGTGTAGCAATTCTACCCTGATATAAATCCGGAATATTTAAATCACCAGTAATAATAATATTATCATAGCCAATCAGAAAATCTTCAAGAAATGTCAAAAAATAATCAAACTCTAACAACGACAAAGTGGGTTTGAGGTAAACATTACCTAAAATAAATTTAAAATTGTGATTTAAAGTAATTTTACACCATGTAGATTCACAAAAAGAAGAAGAAAAATAAAGTTCTTCTTAAAAAACATCTTTATGAAGAGCAATCAGAGTACCACCACCTCGAGAAATATTATCCATAAATCTGTCAGTTCGCAAAATACTGAATCTATCATCAAGAAAAGAACAATCAGGAAATTGTTGATTTAACCAAGTTTCTGTAAGTAAAATAAGATCAAAATGTTCTGTTTCAAAAAATTGTTTAATTTGAGCACATTTAGTCCTCATACCTCTGACATTCATGTAAAAACAAGAAAGGCCTACCATGTTACCCACAAAGATAATGTAAACAACACAAATAAAAACAAAAAGAGAAAAAGAAAGAGATAAAGAAAAAAATAAAAATAAAATAGATAGTAAAACAAAATAAATTCTCTTAAAACCTTAGAGAACTGGCCAGAGATCCATAAAAAAAAGAAATAGAAGCACTGCAAGGCCATAAATTAGGGGATATTATATCATTATGTTTATGTGCAGAAACAGAAATATAAAAACAAGAAGACTTAGAATTATTCATATTAACTTTATGACAAACAATACTAGTTTGTAAATTATTTTCAAGAAATACTGTAATATCTTTTGAACTGAGATCGACTGGCATATTAGAAAGAAAATATCTATTATAAGTTATATTAGTATTAGAATAAACATTAGCAAAATTAGATTTATTAAATCTATCAGATATATTAATATTTTTAGTTCTTTAAAAGTCATTTACACTTGAAGATAAAGAGGAGTATCCAGAATGATTTAACCGATAGTTGCTATTTGAATGAAAGTCAAGTGAATGTGATCTATAAGCTGGAATGAATTTGGGAACATTATCTGGATAATTAAGAATTTTATGTCTAATAGACTTAGAATAAACATTAGCAAAATTAGATTTATTAAATCCATCAGAAATATTAATTTTTTTAGTTCTTAAAAAGTCATTTTTACTAGAAGATAAAGAGGAGTATCCAGAATGATTTATCCGATAGTTACTATTTGAATAAAAGTTAAGTGAATGTGATCTATAAGCTGGGATAAATTTGGGAGCAGTATCAGGATAATTAATAATTTTATGACTAATAGACTTTAGAGAAGATAAATTAACAGGAATACCTCCATTATATCTTTTGTTCATAAAAGAAGCACTCTGCAAATTATGAGCTGGAATGACTTTAGGAACTGCAGCCAGATAATTTAGTATTTTAGATTTCACAGACTTTAAAGAAGATAAAGTAACAGGAAAACCTCCATTATCTCTTTTCCCCATAAAAATTTTTTTTTGTGATTTAAATTTACCATGAGAAAAAAAACCAGAATCAGAAAAGCAATCATTAATGGAATTTACCTCAAGCCAGGATGAGTTATAAAACATCTACTTTTAAATTTGGAATGAGGCAAATTCCTAAATACATTATTATTATTATTATTATAATTAATTTCATCACTAACTAAATTAACTTCAGGAACACAATCATCCAATTTGATATTTTCACCAAGATCTTCAGGGCAATATGCTGAAGATGAACATACAATGCTACCATCTTAAATAGCAGAAGAATTATCCCTAGCAATGGAAGAACTAAATATTTGATCAGGATATTTGCATTGAATGCCAATATCATTAGCATTAACATTTTTACCAAGAACTTCAAGGCAATTCGATGAAGATGAACATACAATGTTACCACCTTCAATAGGAGAGGAATAATCTCCAGAAATAGAACTAAAAATTTGATCAGAATATTCAGAAGATGACAAAATGCCTTGGGTGTCAATATCATTAGTATTAACATTTTTACCAAGATCTTCAAGGCAATTGGGTGAAGATGAACATACAATGTTACTACCACCTTCATTAGCAGAGGAATAATTTCCAGGAATAGAACTAAAAATTTGATCAGAATATTCAGAAGATGATACCATGCATTTAGTACCAATATCATTAGTATTAATAAGTTTATCTTTGATCACTGAAGAATTCCTACAATGATGAGACATTTCAATTATTAAATTATATATAAAAGAAATAGGAAGAGATAAAATCATTTCAAAAGAAAAATTGCTAGAATCATGAATAACACTGTCAATTAAACTATCTATATTCTCCAAATTATTAGCAGAGTCAAATTCATTAAATGCAAAGTTTCCAATATTATTATTTCCAATCTTAGGAAATAAGTCAATATTATTAGTGGATAAATCCATATCAACATCTACATTAGAAAGATAGTCTAAGGATGAAACAGCTTTATTATAGTCAAACTCATTTATAGCAAACTTACCAACACTATTATTTCCAATCTTAGGAAATAAGTTGATATTATTAGGAAGTAAGTCAATATTATTAGGGGATAAATCAGCCTCAACATTAGAAAGATCATCTAAGAATAAAACAGTTTTATATTCATCACATTCATTTACAGGAGAGTTTCCAACATTATTATTTCCATTATTGATTTTATTTTTGTCAAATTCATTTACAGTCGAGTTTGCAACATAATTATTCCCATTATTAAAAGATAAGTCAACATCTACCTTAGAAAGATACTGTAAGGACAAAAAATCTTTATTTTTATCAAATTCATTTACAATAGAATTTCTAACACAATTATCTCCATCAATTTTACTATCCATATAATTAGTTGACCTAACTATCTCAAACTCATCATCTAAAACAAGATTATCAGCAATATTATCTGCCAAAAATACCTTAGACATATTATTACACTCTATACATTTATAGAAGCCAGAACAAATAGTATGAAAAATATCAGCATCAACTTTACTTAATCTAAGACAAGAGGTATGAAACTCCCCCAGACATGGACCAGAACAATTGATACAGTTAGTAGAATCCAGTATAACAATAGAACAGACCCTACAAACAGATAAAACCGAGCTAGAATCAGAGATTATATCAGTATCAGATAAAACAGAAAGAGATGAATTCATCATAGAAATTTGGGAGGCACAAGAATTCAAAATAACAGAAGCCTTCTTATAATAAGAGCTACAGTATTCACATAAAAATTCAGAGGTATTATTAATAGAATCAATGGAAGTATCTTTATTAAATAAATTATAACATACCATATGGTATCTAAGGCCACAAAAACCCAAGCATTTTAAAAATTTTTGTCTACCAAAAATATCAGACAAACACAAAGCACAAGGAAATTTAAAAGGTGCCATCTAAAATAAAACTAACAAAAAAAGTAGATACAGGATAATAAATAAATCCCTTCTAAGTACACAATTAAATCCCTTCAACTAAAAATTATAAAGTGAAAAAAAGCATTATAGTGAAATAATTTCATTATAAGACAAACGATGGCAATATCTGTTACTTAACAAAAAAAAAAAAAATTAATAAAATTGGGGGTAAAAAAAAAACAAATCTAAAGAAATGCAAAATTATATATTAGGTAGATTATATAAATATATATTCAATTGTACTATATATATATAAAAACAAACACAGTCTTTCTTCAGAACGGTATAATAAATCAAATTAGTTATTTCTATTAACAAAGAATCCCTTATAAATATTTTTGTCTTCCATAAACATTGTATAAACTCAAAGGACAAGCTATAGAAAATGATGCCAAATCTTGTTATATATTATAAATAAAAATAAAAAAGGTGCCATTATATATTATAAATGTGAAGTAATATATATGTAAGTAAAATATCCAATTGTATACATTATATCTGTTATACTCTCCATGTCCATAAGTAAATTTACATATAAACATATATTTCAAACAAGTTTAAAGAAAAGATAAATATCCTAAGGTGAAGTAACTTGGAAAACTCTAGATTATATGAAGATAAGAAATCACTAAGTAACTGAAAGCAATAACTTATCAATTTTATCCAAAGTGAAGAAATTATTTAAAAGTAAAAAAAATAAAAGTGTTAAATTAAAACTTTATCGTAAATTTTTGTGTATAAACCGATATAATAGTCAATAAATAATAGTCAATAAATGTTATGGCATCAATAAACCATAAAAATAAAATAATGAAAAATTGTTTCCAAAAATAAAGTAAACTTTACTAATAAAATCCTCCAGGCATATTAGATCTTAGTGAAGATCACTCAAAAAAAAACCCACTAGAAAATCTATTTAATTATAAAATCCCCAGGCGCATTAGACCTCAGTAAACAGTCCATTCAAAAAAACCATTATGAAAAATCCATTAAAGTAAGCAACTTCAATTAATTAATTTTGACGTCAAGGTATATCTGCAGTTGTCAAAAGATCAATTATACTAGAACAATAGAAAAAGTGAAAATCAATAAAAAACATATTTTGATCCAATTAATTTCACAGAAAATATACACATATTAATCCTTGATGAAATAATAATAATAATAATAATAATAATAATAATAATAATAATAATAATAGTAGTAGTAGTAGCAGCAAGAACAACAACAGTGCAAAATTTTCTGTTTTATTGGTCAAATGTAAAAATAAAAAGCTTTGATAATAGACCATTAAATGCATCAAAAATGAAATTTAATATGTCAATCATATTATTTTTTTACATTTTAAAATATAAATTGTAATTAGTTTATTTTTTCTTGATGCATTAATTTGATCAATAGTGGAATAGTGAGTCAGAAAACATTCATTCACTATATAAGAAGGAAAAACACAGATCATCTATAAAATGTATAATTTTGTTAAAAAATGTATCCGCATCCTAGTAATTTTTTACTTTATTAATAACACTTTTTTCAATTTAAACTTTATTTTGGTAATGTTTTTTTTATATATTTTGAATGTAAAATTGTGAATTTCCCCCATAGAAACTCATTTTAATTGTTTATTGTTTGTACGTTTCTCTGATTCATTATGCATTTTGAGGCAGCAAGTATTCTCACTTACTGAAGTAAAATTTATTAATATTTTTAACCAAAACATAAAGCCTTAAAATTGCACAGTATATATATATATATTGATGTGGTGTAATATCTATATAACTATGCAAATGAGATGTTTTGAATTTAAAATTTTTGCAGTTTTTAACGTTTTGGGCTACTAACTTGAATAATATAAAAGTAATGTTTTTAATTTAGCTTTGAATCTTGTATTCATTGAAAAATTGAAAGTCAGAAATTCCCTGAAAGTAAAGATAAAATAGCATAATAGAAACTAATGTTAATTAATTGCTCAAGTTTATGATAGATGGCTTTAGAGTAGGATAAAAAAATTATTTAGGGAAGCTATTAAGAAAAGCAGTATGAGAGAAGATTAATGTTCAGAAACACTTCAATAGATGTGAACAAAAATGTAAATTATTTTTAATATTAATATTAGATGGTGATTCAGAGGTAAATGAGATCAATAAAAAGATAAGTGATACTTGACTCAAAATTATCACAAAGATAATTAATAAACTAATAGCAATTCACCAGCAAATTTTTAATTGAGAGAAGATAATGTAAAAAGAAATGAAAAAAATATGGTAATTTTCCAACAAATCACTTAGAAAAAATGGATATCGAGATGATGATACAAAGAAATGAAACTGCAAAATGACAAAAAAAGCAATAAGAGAAAACACTGAATCAAAAGTATAAATAATGGTTTAGGATTGGAAAAAAACATTTCTGCAATAATAAAAAAAGAGGAATCCCATCGTGAAGTGTGTGAAAAACCTTTAGATATAAATGTGTAATAATAAAAAACAAGAAACCTAAATAAATTCAGCCATTACCACAATTTTGGAACTCCACATTATTTAAATGAAAATGTATCTTATAATTACTTTCCTAAAATGTTTCAGAAAGTGATGAAATTATAAATATTTAGCAAAAATGGTGGTGAAAAATAGAAAAATTGTTACGAAATTTGAATACCAATTACCTAAACAAAAAAATACTAGGTGATTGCAAAAATGCTAGTAAAATTAAAATTACAGATATCTGTTTTTGTGATTTTTCTCTTAAGATAATTATTAGGTCATCTGCAAAGATGTTTGAATTGAGATCAGATCAAACAAAATAAAAAAAACACAATTCAAAAATGTTAATTACAATTCAGTAAAGTATTAAAAAAGTGATAGAAAAGACTAATGAATATGAATTCCCATTATATATTGGAATTGCAGATTGTGAAATGCAATGGTGGTATTGACAAATTGTAATGTTATTTATCAAAATGCAACACCAGTAATTAGACAACATTGATGCAGTATTTTATAAATTAAAATGTGATACTAAAAATAAATATTATTTAAGACGTATATACATTGTTTAGGATGTGGTTAGTTCAGGAAATAGTTTCATATCATTAAAATATTTTACAAGAGCTATAAATAAAACTTCAGATTTGGCCATGCTTAAACGTTTGATTGAAAAAATAGGTAAGTTCATTCTATTCTTTCACAAAGACTTTATCTTGTATTTGGAAAAAATGAGCGTATTCATTTATTGTTAAAATCCACAAAGCACATGTGCATTAGCTTAATGCTGATTATTAGTTTATTACAGTTTAAAAACATCGAACTATATAAAATAAATATCTTACTTACAAATGTACATTCAGTTATTTGCAATTCTAATATGAAATAAATAATCATGACTATTTTATAGTTTTCTTATATATTGTAATGGTAACCACTCTTTTAAAAAATTGGTAAAGGCTTCAATTAGCAATAAAATAATAAAAAATCCAATAATCTGCAAATTAAATTTTTATATAGGAAAATTTAATGACAACTAATAGATGACTGTTTAGATGGTAAATGACTGAAAACAATTATTTATAATTGACAAATTGGTACTAGTCACAAGTAACAATCAAATTGAATATGAATAAGAACAAGTTTCTACACAAATTCGACTATATTTACTGATTGTTATCTCTCTTCAACTAATAAGTTATTACATCAACAAAATAATTAATCAGCTTGGTTCATATGAAAATGAGGAATAATGAAATTACTAAAGAAACAATAACTTGAATTAAAGCATAAGATTATATGATAATAAAAATCTATTTCCTTTTTTGAATTAACAAAATTATATGGTGATCACACATGGGGAGGAAGGTCATTGATACTTACAATATCTTTGAGGATAGCTATAAGAAATTCAGTTGATTTACATTAATATAATTATGAACTCACATGTATATTTCATATCCCTAAATGTGGAACATAGCCATTTCATTAAATTTTAATGACTGCTGGCAGTATATTTTTGTTTATTTTGGTGCCTTCTGAGGCCCCTTTCTTATAATGTTTCCATTACAGTTTTCTTCTGAGCATTTAAAAGAGGCAGATTAATTTATGTAATTACTTTTCCATGTGATAATTACTTTAGATGATTAGTTTTCCTTTTATAGCCAGTAATTGTCAAATATTTCTTCAAGATTCAACAGTGATAAATTGATTGGCAGAATGAAGATTAATTTTTTTTTTTTTCCATATGTCATAGCATCTGCTGGGACGCGAACCCACACCCGTCTGCAACCAACTACTTGCTTGCATGGCGGCTGCGATACCTCTCGGCTACTCTATGTTCAGCTTGACTACTGGAATGGTCAGAGAAAACATCCTGGGGGATTCTCTACTTAAAATGCATGATATAAACTTATTGACTTTTATCTAGTACAAGATCCTTAGACAAAATATGTTACAATTCTTCCAATTTCTTGGAATGCAGATGACTATAGTAAACTTCTGTTGGTTCCCATAGCAATATTTTTATTTTAGTCCCCCCCTCCACCCCACCCAGTCATTTGTGACTGGTTTCTATAGCAAATTTATTTAAAATCATATTATTTTAAAGTTAAAAAAAAAATACATTTCATCTTTACATTTTAACATTTTAAAAACACTTTAAAATTTATTCTTTGTAAATGACTTTTGTTATTTTGTTGTATATAATAATAAAAAATATTCAAATTAATTAAAGCAATGTCTGTAAACTCAAATGTAAGTAATACATTTAATCCTCCTCCATTTAAAAATAAAATAGAGTTGATTTAGTAATAAATATTTGTATATAAAAAGAAAATTTCTTTCAATTTTATGAAATGTCATGCTTAACTGTAGTTGTTTGGAAATGGTCTTACAAGTTGCTATGAACAGATCTACTAATGTCATCCTTAAAAATACACTACAATAATATTCATATGAAAAACTGTTTCATTAATTTAGTTAAAATTATTACTGGACCTGCCTGCATATTGTGATAAACAAGTAAATCTACTGATAGTGGGTATATCATGCAATATGAGTACCAGAGCTATCTTAAGGACTAATAAATATAATATCAACCAAACAATATGATGGACAATGCATTTGTAGAATGCCCTTCTCTGTTATGAGACTTATAGGCTGACAAATATCAAAATATGCCTGGCACACATTTGAGACTTAAAGGCTGACAAATATATGTCTATACCTAGCTCACATGAGATTTAAAGGCTGATATATATGAAAATAACAAGGTTGGAAACAATGCTGGTTTAAAAACTCTGAATCATTAATAAAACATGATAATATCAAAACAATGAAAATCTCATTAGATCTTCAGAACAATGAAAATCTCTCCATTCATTACCAAGACTGAAAGCAACATGATCAACCATTAATAAACTCATAAAATTCATTTTGATTTTTAACTATATAGTGTTTTAACTATATAGTGCAATTGAAAGAGTGATATCATTTCAATTCTGAGGTCTGATTTTTTTCTTTTAACTTTTAATTTATTGGCATTGTTGGAACTAGAATATGAAACTTGTATATTAGCCTGATTTAAATATGACACAAATAATTCTGAAACTCCTATCAAACACTTAGAGTAACAAGATAGTGCATCTATTTTTTATTTAACAATCTTTTAATATTAAATGGAACATTATTATTATATCTAATTGCTTTGCCATGACTTTTGCTTAAATATTGTTCTAGCATTTGACCAGTGCAATCCATTTTTTTAAAACTAATTTTTTTGATACTCAATGGGGTCTTCTTTTGTAATATATACTGTAAAATTTATTTGTACATTCTCTTCTATCAAGTACCTATTAACATGTCCAGAGATATCATCTAGGATGCCATCCTTATTCATAGAGGAATTAAACTTCAATAATATCACCTTTTATTTCTGCAAAATATCTTTCTTTCCTCAATTCTGCTTTATCATTGTAATTTTTTTAATAGCTGTATCATATGTATGATTTGCTTTTCTATTGTGAGATTGTGATTTATAAGTAGACTGATAGTAAAATTCTTCATTATTATTATCCATTTCACTTCCGATCCAACAAATAATTCTTGTCCTATTGGGACTAGTTACATTACCTGTTGATCTTGTTTGCATATTTATTCATGAAGGTAAATCCTCAAGTCTTTCTTTATACCATGGCTTTTTATATCTAATGGCATTTATCTGGATTCAGATTCCTTTTTAAATGGCTCTCTCTGTTTGGGGTTTAAATCCCTGCTTTTGATCTCTATATTTTCCAGCTTTGCTTCTATCAAATGCACTGAGTAATTCAGCTACCTGTTCTAGAGTTTTTCTATCAGTGATTATTACGACCTTCTCATTGTGATTAGGAAAACTACACCTAACTGTTCTTACTACATGGGTTTCAGATAACATCAGTGGCCAAAATTCTTAATTTCATTACTTGCCATTGAACAATGGAGTGAATGCATCTGCAGATCTGCATTCTTTTTGTGAAATACAATGTTTGGTCCCTTTGTGCTGATCCACACTCCAGTAGAAATTTAAGAGAGCCTGTTTAACCAGGTCAAAATATTCATGTTTGTCAAACAATGATTCCTACCATGCTTGTGATGCACTTTGGAGATGGCTACAAGCAACCATAGTTTCAGCCTCTTTAGTCAATTTATTTACACTGAAATATCTTTCTAAACTGCTAATTACTCAGTTGGAACCTTCCTTGGGTGTCCTAAAAAAACCATGATTTTTAAAAATTAATTGACTGTATTGGGATTAGAACTATACACATATATCAGACATCTTTATAAGCATTACTACTAATATCTAGTACACTACTTAATTTTTCTGTAGCCAAGTCTATCTGTATGACATTTATTTTATATTTAACTCTATATTCACTAATGTCTGTTATCTCGTATAGCATTTAAATTCACCTCTCACCTTTTATCTGAATATTTTCAATTGATTTGCTTGAGTCAAACCTTGTCTTTTCACTATTTTTACCTCTTCAACTATCCCATGCAGTTGTTCAAATTTCTTATCCTGATCACTTTTATTCAATTGAACTTCAGGACTTATACACTGATTTTGCTTTCTAACTCTATAAAATGATTTTCCAACCTATCTATTATTTGGTGTTTTAATTGTTCTGTCTGTTTTTTATATTTTCTTTGTCTGACTCTAAATTTGCTTTGTCATATCTGGGAACATGCTTTCCTTGTTCTCTTTAGTTTCTGTTTTTGGTCTTTAAACATGCTTTCTATGTTCTCTTTATTTTCCACTCATTTTGTGTTTTAAAATTTTTATTTTATTTGCCCAACTTTCTATTCTATTCTGTGTTTTCTGTTTTAAAATCATCACTTTGTTTACAACACTTTTCAATTGTTTTATTCAATTCTCTGAACATACTCATGATCAAGTTCTGAAACTCATTATCATGAATATCAATTTACTTTCGCTATTTTCCCCGTTTGCTTTAATTAGGGTGTTTATCTAAATATTTCATATAAAAACGTAGCTACTCACTTCTCTATACAAACTTTAAAAAGACATAAAAAACTAATATTTCAATTTATTTATTTAATAATTAAAATGCTCTTTCCTCTTTCATTATGAAACTTTTCTAAAACTGTAAGCTATTTTAATTTTGATGCATTATTTATTTATTTATTAGCTTCTTATTATTGTCTCAACCAATCCTTTTCCGTCACTATTTTTGTCTAAGATATTTATGAGTTTATTGATCGATTTTTATGTATTACAATATAAATGATTATATTTCACATCTCACCAAGTATTTATATTTTTCCGAATTTTGATAATTATAAAATATATTTCAAAGCGAAACTGGGTTCATTGTCTGTTTCAATCAAGATAATCTCAGAATCAGATCCCGAAATGTAATGGTAATTGCCATTTAACAAAGTAGTAATAAATCCAGTTAACCATAAAATAAAAAAATACAATATTTGGCAAATTAAATTTTCATCTAGGGAATTTTAAATACAACTATCATGGTGTACATGATGGAGTGACAGAACCAATTGGTACTAGTCACAAGTAATGATCAAATTGAATATGAATAAATACAAGTTTCCATACACATTCAATTATATTTCCTGATTGTTATTTCTCCACATAATTTATTACATTAAGGAAATATTTAAACAGCTTGGTTGGAATAAGAAATGACAAAACAATAAAATTATTAACAGTGACAATAACTTTAATTAATGAATGGGATTATATAATGATGATAATGATAATAAAAATGTACTTACATATTTACAATTAAGAAGATTATATGGTGATTATGGGTGAGAGGGCAAAATCTTTGTAACTTACAATAAATTTGAGGATAGCTTTAGAAAGTTTAATTGATTTACTTTAGTGTTTTTGAGAGGTCACATGTGTGTTTTGTATCTGTAAAAAAGGGAACAGCCATTTCATTGAATTTATTGTGTGCTGGCAATATATTTTAGCTTTTTTTTAGTCTCTTCTGAAGCAGTTTATTTATAAGAGTTTTCAGGCAGACTTGTAGACTAATTTATAAAAGTACATTTCTATGGAATAATCATTCTAGATGACTAGTTTTTTGATATATTTATGAGATTTCTAGTAGTTGATGATTCTGATGTGCTCTTTCTGTAGAAAAATTCAAATTGCTGGACATATGCAGACAAATATAATTTTGTCAGGAATTTGGTGGCTTTGTAAAGTGAGATACAAATCAATTTCTCTTATCATTTTATATATTATGATAGTAAAGAAACACTCGTCTTTAGTTATAAATTTATAAAAACATTTATTCCTGTTAAATTCAATGATTAAATTAACTTAAGAAAATTCTCAATAACTTTTAAGGCCAGAAACCCCCAAGAAAATGAAAAATGGTAAATTGATGGATAGAAAATCAAATGAATAAAATAAAATATAAATTAGAATAATTGGATATTCGTTTTGTAATAGATTATAATTGCTTTTCAGAATTAATAGACATAAAATTTTAAATAAAAATTGTAAAGTTTTTAAAAAGCTTTTAAATTTATCACATTGCACATTGAATCCCTTTAAATACATTTTTTAATTTTCTTATAATTAACTAAGTTCATACATGACTGATGACAAATGATAAATAAAATATTAAAATAAAACAATGTGGTTTATTTATTTGTTCTTATTAATTAATTAAGACTTTGATAATTAGTTATTAAGAATTGAATATTTTTTATAAATGTTCCAGATTCAACATTGTATTGCACATTAAACAAAAAAGTAATGAATGTTCTATGTTAAAAAAATGGTAATCCACTTTTATGATTTTAACAAAATGTTTAGTTATCTTAATATATCTTAGGATTAAAATAAATAAAAAATATTTATATTACTTTTAAATAATAATAATAAAAAAAACTTCTTTTTTTTTTGTTTGCAGGTGAAACAGAAAATAGCTGTCACATTAACTCTTCGCAGTACCATAGTCCTGAAAAAATTTGTTTTGAAATGAATTGCACTCTGTCAAATGAATATTACACTGAAAGAATTAGACTTTGGAAAATATACATTTCCCCACATCTTTTATTCGATTCCACAAGAACTAATAACAGTGTTAGCATTGAATTGATCGGAAAGAAACAAGAAAAGCAGCAAAGACATGATTTATTGGTTTCCAATTACATGCTAGAAGATTATAGAATTTGTGGAAACAGAAGTATTTTTGGCTACAACACTCTTTCTTGGGATCATGTGTTAATTTCAAAAAGACATGAATTTGATAAGAAAAACATTCATTTTGATTTTAACCTCACTTTCAATGGTAAACTGCATTTTTAATATACTCACATGCACACACCGCTCATATATGTCATCATCATCATCAACCATTATCAATCCTCTGCAGTATGAAAGTCTCTCCAAGTTAACTCCATCTTGTCTGATCTTTAACTTCTCCACATGACCCCTGCACACTTTCTTATTTCATCCATCCATCTCACATGTTGTCTCTTTCTGGGTCTTTTATAATCTCTTGGAATCCAGTTTAAGATTTCAATAGGCCAACTATTATCATCTATTCTAGCAATAGATCCAGTCCACCTCCACTTCAGTTTTTTAATTTTTCCAATGTGGTCAGTAACACCTGTTTGTTCTCTTATTCATATATTGTATTTTTGATTTTTCTTGGTACGCTCAACATACATCTCTCCATACTCTTTGACTGGTTTGAAGTCTCTATATTGCTCTTCTATTAAGTGTTCAAGTCTCAGATCCATAAGTAAAAACTGGTAAAACACATTTATTATAAACTTTGTTTTTGAAACACATGGACATATTTTTTTAGTGTCAAGTTATTTGTATGATTAATTTCATTCATTATGTTTCTATCTGTATTAACAATCTGACCAAGGTATTTGTAATTTTTAACTTCTAACTCAACATAATCAATCTTTATTTTCATATTTTGAGAAAATCCATTGAACATTACTTTAGTCTTTTTAACATTTATTTTTTGTGCTACTTTCATCTGATACTTCCTGCAACATTTTCTGCAGCTCTAAAGCATTATTTGTGAAAACAACTACAGCATCTGCAAAATCTAATTGACTTAAATAATCTCCATTTACTTTCACTCTTTTATCTTCCCATCTTAATCCACAAAATCCTTCTTGCAGTGTAGCTGTAAAAGGTTTTGGAGATATGCAGTCACTCTGTCTTACATCCTTCTCAATGTTGACTTTCCAAGTATTATTATGTAATCTAATTGTTGCTGTTGCATCTTTATAAATATTCTTTAAAATATGACAATATCCTAAATATACATCCAATGTTTTAATCACTGAAGAAATGTTATAAAAGCAAATACTTTTTCATAATCTACAAATCCAAAGCATAATTGCAATTCATATTCATTTGTCTTTTCTAAAACTTCTTTATACCTGGATATGATCTGCTGTATTAAAACCACTTTCAATTCTAGCTTGTTCTCTTGGTTGATAAAAATCCAATGTTCTCTGTAGACAAATTGTAATTATCTTTGTATATATTTTGTATAAAACTGATAAAATGCTATGTCTGTAATATCTCCTTTATCACCTTCTTTAAATATTAATTCTTCCAATCACCGGGTACATCTTTATCATTTAGACATTTGGTATATAACTTTGCTAAAAATTTTCTATTTCTTTACCTGCTTCTTATAATATATCAATTAGCAATTCCATCATTACTGGGAGCCTTTCTTTCATTCATAAATTTAATTGCCATATATTTTAACACAACACATATGCAATTACTTCTTTCTTTAAAATATATACGTTTTCCAATAATATCAACAAATGAAAAAATTATTCTCCTTTTTCTTTTCAAAAACTTTATTTTTTTATATTAATACTGAACACACTCACACATACACACACATAAATATATATTGTAACGATCCGGCGAATAGCACTTAACGTTAACTGCACTACAGGGTGCCATCTAGGCATTTGAACCTAGAAAAATTTATAAAGTAGGCAGATACGTAAGTCAAAAAAAAAAATTTTTTTTTTTTCTTAATTTTGATTCCGGTCATTAGCCCATGTCACTAGCTCAGTGAAATAGCAGAGATTTAATAATATAATCTAAAAGTATATATATATAAAAAAAGAATAAAATAAGCCACTGCCAGTAATTAACATAAAAAAATTTATTTACACATATATATATAAAATTTAAAATTGTTCTAGTATTAGTTTTACCTTTTAACATTCAACAGTATTTTTAACTTTACTTTAGATTTTAATTTACATTTTAATTTTTATTATATTATAAGTTTACATTTTAATTAAGTTCACACAGATGGAATTATAAAAAAAAAATTTGTTTTAATAACACTGATTATAGATCGGTTACATAAATTACAGTGGTTAAAAACATTTCAAAATAAACATAAATGATCAAAATATAAAATCATTGGTACCGACAATTGCAGAGGGAAATTTATAAGTAACCCCATAGTATTCACCATAAGATACTTGCATTGTCTCCAATACCTTAAAAGACATCCGAATAAATACATTTTAGATACTCACTGTAAGGTATCATTATTTATCGAATGTCTATATATTTTGATCAAATATGAAAATGCAAACATAGTTAACCGATAAACAATCCATGCAAGCATCTATAAACAACTTAAATTTAATGCATTTTTATTTAGGGTCAAGTATGAATAGACTACATAGATTTGCATTTGAAAATAAACATTCTATCCCTAATTAACCTTAGGCTAAAATTCGTAGTCAAACTGGCATCAATTCATCTGATATATCGATGTATTCAATGTAATACGGAATACGGCAGCACCAAAAAAATTAAGAGAAGACATTGATTCTCATCAGATAAGAATATTACATCTATCTAACGAGAAGAACAATTTAAAAAAAACTCCATAGTAAGGAACTGCATTCTCCATCTTATAATTCTTTCCATAGGCAAACGGGTGAGTGCAGCGTATATATAAACGATTCTGCCAATAGCGAATCTCCGACTACATCTACTAACTACATCAATATATCCAATCCATTGACCCAATCTAACAATGACACAAATAACCTAAGATTATCCTATCCTAATATAACTTTACAAATCTATACAGCCATTCATGCCCGACTTAAGATTAACATTTATATCATGTAACTTAACGGAAAACAGAAATAATAATAAAACTTAAAGAACAAAAAATAAATAAATGGAAATGATTTTACAAAATAATTACATTAAATAAAGTTATAACTAATTAATAAATAACGTTGGTCAGATAGGATAATATTGCAATCATTTAAATATGGAAAGTTTAATTTAATGTTCATTATTTATAAAGTTCTTACGGTTTAAAACAGTTCATCTTTATCCGTTGCTTGCCATGAACGTGAATTCCCACGCCATCCTAAAAAGATTGGTATCCATTTAGCCATTGTTTTATTTATTCATTCGGGTTTTTTTAGTTTAGTTGGTTTTCAATGTAGAAAACGATAGTTTATTTCTCTTTCTTTGGCAAAACTGAAGGGATTGAATCGTGCATCTCTTCAATATCTTCTCCCACACCTCCGCACTAACACCTATTTGTCACATTGTAATAATCATCATCATTCCCTAATAATTTCCAAACTTGTCCTTTTATATTACTTTGAAAGATTGACTTAACATTACGTGATCGATGTGATGATCCTTTTCGTTGAGGTCCAATTTCCCAATGGATTTATTCCATTTGCTAAAAGTTTCCATTGTTTTCCTATCTGACCGATGTTTATACATTTAAATGCCCAAGGCTGGTTTACATTTGACTAATTAAATTTATCATTTCCATTTCTGATTAATTAACCTGTTTTCCAAATCAAAGATATATTTAAAGATAAATTTAAAGATATAATTTTATCTCCAAATCTTTTTAAAATTTAGTTTTAAAAATACTTTTTCTTTAATAAAGTTTTATTTTAATAATTTTTCATTATCTGTGCGATTTAATATATATGAGTTTAAGATGATATTTAATTTCAATTTTTAATTCTTAAAGAAAATTTTTAAATGCGAACTTTTTAATTTACTTTCATGTTTAATAATAATAATAAAAAACAATGTAACAAACATCTGTGCTCATTACAATATATATATAATACAATCTCCAACATTTCAACTATTTTATAATCTTACAATCATTTTCAAGGATCTAGAATAACAAGAAATACATATTTATGAATAAAAACTTTATTACATAAACTTTTATCTTATATTAGCATAAACAGTAACAAACATATTAATTTAATTGCATGTCTCACTTCTCCATTTAAAATTCTGGGCAATGTGGAAGATATAATAGGTATTGGATGTACTTGTTCTTTATTACTATATAATTCTTGATAGAAAACTTCGACCCATTTCATGATGTCATCTTTTTTTTCTTATTGAAGATATTAATTTCCTACGAATACCAAAATGTTGTTTTATATTTTTGAGACTTTTACTTTCTTCTACAGCTTTCTTGGCTGGTTCACAATAATAGTTTTCTAATATCATTTTCAACTCTTTATCTCACCATTTTGTAAAAGTTGAGGTATTCAATTCTTTTTAATACATCATTTTCATTTATCTTCATATTCCTTCTCATTATCAGAAATTCTCTAATCTCTGTAGAAATTTTATTGTTCAATTGCTGCTTCTTTCTGCCATCTATCTTTGTTGCAGTTTTTAAAAGTGTATCTCTTATTTTTATATTTCATTCAAATCTGAATCATGTTTAACATCTACTATTTATGAGTTCTAATTTAAACTCATTAAAATGATTCTGAAGATTAGGAATATTAACTGTAAATATTGTTTTTCTTAATAATTTTTGTCTCTCTAGTTTTGCATTGACACATATCTTACATGTTACTAATCAGTGATCACTTCCTGTGTTAAATTTATTAAGAACATTACAATTTTGAAATATGTATTTTCTGTTAATTGAAATATAATCCAAATCTGCTGTATCTTCATTTTGATGCTTCCATGTCCATTTTCTTTTAACGTTTTTGAAAAAAAGAATTTGTAATAATAAGGTATTTTTCTGCAAACTCCACAAGTCTATGTCTTCTCTCATTTCTATTTTCATAATCAAAATTATCTACGGCACTTTCATCTTTCATTTGTTTACCAATTCTATCATTAAAGTCTCCCATTAAAATTTTAAAATGTTTACCCTTATCAAAAGCCTTTTGTATAACCATATGAAAATCTACTACTTCATCACTATGGGAACTTGTTGGGGCATAAATCTGAATTATCTGCATTTGGTATATGCTATTAAGTAGTATAACTAATCTTGCCATACTGTCTGATACACCCTCAATCTCCACAATATTGTTCTACGACTTCGTATTTATAATCAATCCTACTCCATGATCACTATCTTCCGCGCCTGTTCATAACTGTTGTTAGAATAGGCAAAACTCTCTCCATACAGTAGTGCCACTCTAAGCAAGACAGTAATCAATGGCTGCCAGAAGGTTTGTGCATAAAATTCCTATTAGTGTGCCTAATCATCCAATATCCACAAACTAATATCTGGCTTATGGCCTTTGTCAGTGAGGAGTCTTGGATCTGAGAGCACTGCACCTAAATCTTAGGATCTAATGCAAACCTCCACCAGCTATTTTTTATCTCTACATAAGTACGAAGCTATGAGTATAAAATTGAAAGCACACAGATATTTTCAATCTAAGATCAGTAGCTTATACAGTCATATGGGTGTGAACACAGTTCAGCATCCATACCATGGATTAAAAATATCTGTGTGTTTTTAATTTTATTCTCATAGTTCTTTAGTTATGTAGCGATAAAAGGTGGCTTCTGGAGGGTTGCATTATATCTTAAGATCTCAGTGCAGTGCTCTCAGATCCATGGCTCTGCACTGATGAAGGCCATAAGCCGGAAATGAGTTTGGAGATATTGGATGAGTAGGGACTAGATAATGATTTTATGCATAAGCCTTCTGGCATCCATTGATTACTCTGTCTTAGTGTGGCACTACTGTATGGAGAGAGTTTTGCCTATTTTAACAATGCTCCATTTATATTTCCAATATTTATTTTTTTATAGTAGAGTACATGTCCACTTTTTAAATCAATTGTCTCTTCAACTCTTCTTCTAACTTCATAAAGTCCAATAATGTCCCATTTAATGTAAGGCAGTTCTTGTAGTACTTGCAATCTACCTTCAATTGAAAGTGGTCTGCAGTTATAAGTACCTAAATTAAAAGTCGTCATCAAATGGCAGCCTGGGTCTACAATCACTGGGTACTTAGCACCCTCTGTCTTTGGCCAGGAACCACTACCGTGGTTGCTTACATTATGGCCTCCTAAGAATAAGTGCTATGATTTATTTTTGTCTGTCATGATTGTGTATATCTATTGGAAAAATATTTATCATTTATACATACATTCATTTTTTCTCGTCAGACAACTGAGAAGACAGACCATGGTGTTTCTTGTTTTTAAACTCAGAGGTAAAAAGCCAATAAACTCACCATGCTGGCAAATGCATGTTTGTGAGCATCCCACATAGTAATAACAGCAGCAACTGCAAGACTGTTTGTAGTGGACATTACAAATTTGCCTTGCTTTGTTCCTTTAATTTCAATGAGAGGAATCAAAGGGTCTCATTTAAGTTAATAGCTAACTCTTCTCTGCAGCCACTTGTAAATGTACATACATATAATTATTAATGAATAAAACAAATCAAATATAACCAATAGACATATTGCTAGAAAAGATGATAATTGATGGACAATTAAAATCTTAAACTGGATTTCAAGAGATTCTAAAAGACCCAGAAAAAGGCTACATGTAAGATGGATGGATGAAATAAGAAAGTGTGCATTGGTGATTCAGAGAAGAGTAGCTAAAGATCACAGAAGGCAGATTGAACTTGGAGAGACCATCCTGCAGTGGATTGATATTTGATGATGATGATACAGCATTTTGTTTTGATTATAGAATTAAAATATAATTAATATATTTTATGGATTTTTACTCACTATTTTTGCAAGATCATCAGTGTTTAATTTTTGACATATTCATTATAAATATTTTCAACATTAATGATCAGAAAAGCAACACAAATCCAGTTTCAGTCAATTCTGTTATTAATCAAAAATATATTTTGATTATGTGTAACAGCAAGGTGTATGAATGTTAAACTTTGAAGTCTATATATTAGGTAAAGCCTATTCAGTTATTTTTATTGATGAAAATTTTTAGGAACATTACTTTTGAGACAAAAAATATCATAGTAATAAAATTGTCATTGTAATTATAAATTATTTTGCAGTAAAAAAGTGAAAAAATGAATTTGTATTGACCTGTATTTTATCCTAGTAGAAATAGCATTGGCAATTTAAAAGTTAAATTGATAAATTCATAATGAAAAATATATTTTTATAAGTATAGTTGATCTATTAGTTTAAATAACATTAGGGTATATATATTTTTATGTGTGTTAAAAAAAATTAAAAAGAGACAAGGAATGTAAAAAGTATAATAAAAAACAAAGGAGAAACTACTTTGTATTTGTTAAATTAAAACAAACCATTATCGCATGGCCGTCAGCAGCATGGAAACAAAGTGGTAACATTCCTTAGGTAATTAAAGATTGTGACCAAGACAAACAGGCAGTCTTTATGGCCTAAATTCTTTTAAATTTGGTATACATTGACAGGTGTCAACAGAGGTTGTGCAGAAAGAAAAAAAGAGGATAACAGGTGGTGCAGAGTAGTTCTTCTTAGATCATCCTTCCTGCAGAGATCATAAAAAATAAGCATGGAAGAAATTATGAAAGTGGGCCAAACTACTCTTTCTAGTCAGTTGAAAAATTAAGATGTGCGAGTAGTAGCAGTTTATTTGCTGGGATTGCTTTGTACCTGTGTCGGGAATTACCTGAGTGAAGAAGCCATCTTTTACTAGATTTCAAACCACAACAACTTAAGAATTGCCAGAATACTGGTCAGTAGTTCCATTGTAAAGAAATCCGTGCATGGTCAACATTAAAAATCCTGTACAAAAACATTCAAACCTACCGGTTAGTAACTTTATTAAATCAAATATTAGTGATCACTTTTTTGAACACTTAAGCATGATGAACTGTCGCCATGAGTTGTACAAATAATAGAAACAAGTATTAGCTGTAGTTATAATCTTTGTCTTTTTATATTTTATTCTCTTGATCATATTAATGTTTTGTTTCATATTAATTGAGTAACATGACATACATTGTTATTGATTCTTATCGTTTTAAATTCATTATAACTTAAACATTATTATTATTTAAATAAAATGCCAATGCTATACTGAAACACAATCCTCCAGAGATTCCAAATAATGTCATCATAACTAAATAAATAAAAATGGTTGGGCCAGTGGATTCCAACAGAGAATCCTGGTGCTTTTCAAATAAAGTAAAAGTTGGCTTATGTGATCTCATTATTTTTGTAGTTGCATTAGTTTAAAAAGTGTTGTGTGACCACGAAAAATAATTGCGCCATTAAATCTTACTGAATTTTCTGACGAAAAAATTTAATAGATAGTACATAATTTGGTCACCGAGTACATTTAGTTAACTCATAAAAACCCCTAATGGAGAAGTGGATGTTACAATGGAGGCCCAACTCGAGGCTTCAATGATAACCATGTCCTGAGATGGGAGTAAAATAATAGTTTAAATATAAAAGCTTTGTGTTTTTTTGTTTTTGTTTCGTGTATTTAGGTTAAAAATAATATAAGAGTAGGCAAAATGATGGAAATAAAATAGCTCATAAGGAAATGTGATCACAAGGGACAGCAGCTTCGGCAAATTTATTAATAAAAGAAATAATAAAATAGAAATCAAGCAATGTATATGAAGGGAAAACTAACATATAAAAATAATAATAATAATTGTTTAAAAAAATAAAAGTGTATGAAATTGAGAAGTGGCAAACATATGCAAAATATGGCAGAAGACAAAAAAGGATCAAAAAAGGATATGGAAACATTAGCGAAAAGGCTATTGCATAAAGCAATAAATGAATTCAAAGAGGATATGAAAAAGGAAATAACAGGGTTGAAACAAGAAATTAAAAAAATTGTGGAGATGACTAGGGAAGGAAACCAAATATAAAGGAAGAAATTAAAGAAATGAAAGAAATGTTAATAAAAATGGTTGATGAGAAAATTAAACAAAGGCATAGAGTAAAGTGATAGAAGTAGGACTTGATAAGCAGGAGAGTCAAAAAATAAAATCTCTAGAAATTAGAGAAAACATGCTGAGTGCGATAAATCCTTTTCTGATATTTAAAATCTTTGTGCAGGATGGGGAGTTATCAATGCAGCATTTAAATAGTCTTGAGAGACACTTTGTGATAAACCTGTTGTCAGTAGATATTAAACTAACTCTAGCCATTAGTCATTTACAAGGAATGGCTTAAGCTTGGTAGGAGGCTCTCTTCAAGAGACCGAATAACTTTGCACAATGTGGTCAGATGTTAATGAAATTTTATTGGAATGAAGGCCACCAAAAGAGAATTAAGAGTAAAGTGGCTCAAGAAAAATGTAGTACAGAGCTGCATTATGTGCCATTTTTCTCAAAGCAAGTAGCACAACTATGAGCTTTAATGAAGTGTAAGTTGTCAGAAAAACAGTTATACAAATTATAAAAAAAAATTTTCCTATTGCCATAGAGCAATGACTTATAAATACCAGATGTGATATGGTGGAGTGAATGGCTGAACTACTTAATGCATTTGAGATCAACAAGGCTAGTGACAAAGAATCAAACCCCTAGTTCATGGACAAAATACCAAGTCATAAAGGTTAAATACAATTGAACACTATGATGTTGACTGATAATGCAGGAAATGAGTAAATGGGTAAGATAACTACAGCAAAGAGAAAAAAGGAAGGGAATAGGGAAAATCATCATCCGCTGGATAAAAGTTCAGGAGTCTAGATAAATACAATGGGGAACATCTTGATACATAGTGGACAAATTGTGTGAGTGGCATGGAGAAATGGAAAGATCATCATCTACCAACTGGGTTATACATACCCAAACGGATAACGGTAGACAATCGAATGGATGGACCAAAACCCTGAAGTCTGTGGAAAGAAATTAATGTTAAATGAGATAGGATAGGGATTATGTGATCATTTATTAATTGGTTGAAGGTGGGCCATCAGTGAACTGGGTATGTCGATGTGATTCGTGATGTGCATGCGCTAGTAAGGGATAATAACTTTGAAATTCATGAATTTTAGATATTATGCAAAGTTTGTCCTTATGTGCCCATCAGACTTATAAAAACATGGTCCCAAAAAATGAGAGGATGAACCAAGTGCCCAGAGCCATAAATCTCAAACAAATGAGCAATGCTCTGTCATGCTTAAACTCGGATTCTTTGTTAAACTATATGGGGTTGTATATGTGTACTGCAAGCAGGAAAGAAATTCTTGTGCAATGCATTATGTAAATTTCTTGATCATGTAGTCAATGTCAATGTTTCTATTAAGCAGTCTGTTGATATATATATATATATATATATATATATATATATATATATATATATATATATATATATATATAATATAATACATCAGTAAAGAATAATTAATAGAGCTTAGAGAATAAAATAATGACACACTTTATATGCTATTCTTGTCATTGACCGTGGACGTATGGTTCTGTATTTTATCCTAGTACAAATAGTGTTGGTAATTTAAAAGTTAAATTGATAAATTCCTAACGAAAAGCATATTTATATAAATATATTTGATCTATTACTTTAAACAATGTGAGTGTATATGTTTTTATGTTTATTAAATAAATTAAAAAGGTAGAAGGAATGTCAAAAGTATAATAAAAAACAAAGAAGACACAACTTCGTATTTGTAAAATTAAAACAAACCATTATCACAAGGCCATCAGCAGCATGGAAACAAAGTGGTAACATTCTTTAGATATTTAAAGATGACAATCAAAAAAAAAAGGAAGACTTTGTGGGCTAAATTCTTTTTAATTTGGTACACATTGACAGGTGTCAACAGTAGTTGTGCAGAAAGAAAAAAGGGAGGATAAAAGGAATAGGGTGTGCAGAGTAGTTCTTAGATCGTTCTTCCTGCAGAGATCCATAAAAAAAATAAACGTGGAAGAAATTATGAAAGTGGGCCAAACTACTCTTACTAATAGACTGAAGTATTAAGATGTGCGAGTAGTAGCAGTTCATTTGCTGGGGTTGCTTTGTACCTGTGTCGTGAACTACCTGAGTGAAGAAGCCATCTACTAGATTTCCAACCACAAAAACTTAAGGATCGCTGGAATACTGGACAGTAGATCCTTTCTAAAGAAATAATGCATGGTCGACATTAGAAATTCTGTACATGAACATTCAATCTTACTAGTAAGTCACTTTAGTAAATCAAATATTAGCGATTACTTTCTGGAACACTTAAGTGTAAAGAACTGTCACCATGATTTGTACAAATAAACAAAACAAATATTAGCTATAGTTTTAATCTATGTCTTTTTATATTTTATTCTCTCGATCATATTAATGTTCTGTTTCATATTAATAAAATAAAATATGACCTATGTTGTTATTAATTCTTATAGTTCTAAATTTATTATAACTTAAACATTATTATAATTCAAATAAATTGCCAACACTGTACTTAAACACAATCCTCAGGAGATTCCAAATAATGTCATTGTAACTAACTAAATAAAAGTGGTTTGGACAGTGGACTCTGACACAGAATGCTGGTGCCTTTCAAATAAATTAAAACCTGGCTTATATGATCTCATTATTTTAGTAGTTACATTAGTTAAAAGGGTGTTCTGTGACAAGGAAAAATAATTATGCTCATTAAAGCTTACTGAATTGTCTGACGAAAAAAATTTAATAGATAGGACATAATTTGGTCAGCGAGTATGTGTAGTTATCTCATAAAAAACCCTAATAGAAAAGTCGACATTACACTATATTATGCTGTTAATAATCAACTTTATATTACCAAAGATTACTTAACAGAAATTAAAAATTACCATTTATTTGTTCAATTTTACATAAACAATCCTTTAATTTGTCTTCAGATAATGGTGACATTTATTGTAATAAAAAATATATCTTTACAAAAAAAAATAATCATTTACATTATTAAAATTTCAGCAATCAATGGTATAGATTGCAATTCCTGATGTAAGTTTTATTTTATTTTACTGTATTTATACGAAATAAATAAATTTGTAAGTTTTCATAATAATAATAATAATAATAATAATAGCAAGAACAACAACAGAGAAAAATTTTCTGTTTTATTGATCAAATGTAAAAATAAAAAGCTTTGATAATAGACTATTAAATGCATCAAAAATGATATTTAATATGTCAATCTTATTATTTTTTTACATTTTAAAATATAAATTGTAATTAGTTTATTTTTTCTTGATGCCTTAATTTGATCAATAGTGGAATAGTGAGTCAGAAAACATTCATTCACTATATAAGAAGGAAAAACGCAGATCATCTATAAAATGTATAATTTTGTTAAAAAATGTATCCACATCCTAGTAATTTTTTACTTTATTAATAACACTTTTTTCAATTTAAACCCTATTTTGGTAATGTTTTTTTTATATATTTTGAATGTAAAATTGTGAATTCCCCCCATAGAAACTCATTTTAATTGTTTATTGTTTGTACGTTTTTCTGATTCATTATGCATTTTGAGGCACCAAGTATTCTCACTTACTAAAGTAAAATTTATTAATATTTTTAACCAAAACATAAAGCCTTCAAATTGCAAAACATAAGTGCGCTAAGAATTGTAACCTCGATCACTGATCAATTCCCGCTGCACATTGTCATCTATTAAGAGCTGTAACCAAAAGCATATCATGCTATCTATATTATGCACCAAAGACCACAACCAACATCTGGAGCAACTTACCACAGACCAAACCAATGATATAACCTAAACTTTTTATGATTTAATTTGATCGCAGCCATGGTGTACCGCGAAGACCTATCATAGTAGTATGATAAAATACATTAAACAAATTATAAGTATGTAATGTTATTATCTTTCAAACCTTAATTTGCGATTTTCATTGTATGAGACCCGATGGCCGACCATGTACAAGATGGCATAATTTGTGGAACTACATAAGATTATGAAATTTTAAACCATCTATATGATTTTTTAATACAAATGCTAGTCCAGGTAAAGCTTTGCAATAAATAAACATAAATACTTGGGTTGTTTTTGTATAGTTTACTACATCAGTGAGACTCTTATTATACTGACAAATGACAATTTAAAAACGTTAAGTAAATATATTTAATCATGTCATTATCTTGTAAATCTGTTTACAGGTTTAATAATCAATTTATATTGTATACTAGAATCAACTACGCAAAGCTAAAATGATGGAAAAGGTAAATGGGATTTTATTGTACCTTACACATCATAAACTACCAAAGACGAAAAGCATCCAAATGTTTTCTCAAAATATCACTAAACTCGTATATCATGTTGACAATAGTTTGTACTTCAATGTATGCTCTATCCAAGGTTTATGATTTCTGATTTTACGAATGACAAATAGCAACGGTACAGTAAGTTTAATTATAAATCAACGTTTATTTACAAATTTATGAATAATAAGTAATTAATTCTAATGTTATAATTAAAGACATAAATAAACAAATAAAATAAATAAATTATAATTCCATCGACTTTCTTCAATAACATATCATAGGTACGGTTTTTAAAAACATAATCATACCTTATATTTCAATTTGATATAATGAATGTATTGAGGAAATTATACTAAATTCAACATCAACTCATGAAACATCTAATGTCATTTCCAGATTCAATAAATCTATACCGTAAACTTATAATAATATGATAAATAATATTATATCTGTAGGATTTAGCTATAATGCAATCATTAAATAAAGTGAAAATTTAAACTTACATTCAGGTAAATAATAATCAACCAACAGTTAATTATTATGAGGTAACTTGAATAGAATGTCCTACTACAATTTAATAATCTAACTTATAAATTATACTTACAAATGGAAGAAGATGATTTAGTGAATAACTAAAATACTTTGCCCAACTTATATCTATGAAGTAAAACCATATTCCTGTGGATGCATTCATCTACACATAGGAATTAAATAACACTAAATGCTTTGTGGATTTATACACCATCATAAAGCAATAAGTATAATTACACAATTCCGCGGATTAATCACCAGCACAGGAATGAGTGTAAAATACAAAAATGGCAATTAAGTAATCTGCGGGTTAACCACAGGCACAGATTAATGCTTTTTAACATTATAAAACAACATTACTATTTACTTCACATTAAAGTGCAAAATTCTCCTCCTCAGTTATTCTGACCATTCAGAAAACACTAACATTTTAGCAAATGTGGGTTCTTGCATAATAAAATGTTACGCTAATCAGGACAACTAATGTATTAACTTATCTTGCTTAAGATAAAACATATGTAATATAATATAAGTAATATTAGTATAGGAATAGAAGTCTGGAAAGACTCACAAAATACCTCATAAAATTGATACATCTCATAAATTCATTTAGTACTTTTCAAGCTTTTTTGCAAGCGCTATTCTCTTGAATAAGTATTTTATTCAACCCCTATTAATTTAAACTTAATAAAATATAACTTCACATGCAAGTTCATCTAACGATAAAATTAAAGTAATGCATTATTCATCAAATACATAAAATCTAACAGGTGTGTGTATGATATAAATTAAATGTATAGAATATTATAGTTCAATACATGAATTCTAGCAGGTGTGTATATCACGAATTAAATTGTATAGCATTTTATAACTACAAATATGATCCGTGAAATCCATGTACGATGTGTCAAACAATAAATATACGAAGTAATAGCTACAATTATACTTGAATTCCATACATGTAATTTTATCCATTTGTATTAGTTATTATAAGCACTATTAGATTAACGATTTTACATGGCTCCATAAACATGAAACAATTCCAAAACATGACATGCAGAGTTTAAATGAAAATGTTTTTTCATAAGTTATTAATTTCTACATTTTTCTATTAAAACTGTTCCAAGTTTATCACATCCATGCTAATATTTATTTATCCACGCGTAAATCTAGGAATACTAATTATAGCAATTAATCATTTCAACCTGATGATAAAATTAGAAAATAGCTTTGATTAATTATTTGAAGACTGTTTTTATTATCCAAATGGTAAACAAATTAACTAGCAAATATATTACTGGCATTGCAAAGTTAAATATCAATGAGTACTATATTTTTTTATTAAAATTATAAATGGAAATATTAAACTATGTTAATAACTTTAACATTTTACTTTAATTTAAACTTCTTCTTTTTTTAAAAAGCAAATTTTCATATTTATAAAACTTCTGTAATAAAAATCCTTATTTAATTTTTCCAAATTGAAGAATAATAAATATTTTAAAACATACAAAAATCTTGCAATTAATTCTGCTTTTAAACTGGAAAGCTCCGACATATTTCAAATGTAATATTGGAAAATTATTACTGGCGATTTGATCCACCTGGCTAGCCGACTGGAACAGACTTTTAAATTTAGCAATTCATCTTATTATTAAATACCACTATGTTATTTTTACATTTATAGAAAACTTTGTGGTAATCCGTTTACTTGTTAACTATTTTAAAATAAGCTTATCATATTTACACCATTTGCCTTTTACCATTTTCTTTTCTTTCTCCCCCAAAAGCAACACTATCACTCGATTTTTTTTTAAATTCGCGCTCCTTTCTTTTTTACATTGAAACGCATACGTAATTACTGTATTTATTTTTAATAATTAAATTTAGTTGAACAAATGGTTTTTTTTAATTCAATGAAAATAATTTTTAAGACCATTTTAAACAAATAAAAATTATTATTATTTTTAATAATATTTTACCAAATTTAATGTGTTGTCAAAATTTTTAAAAAGTTAAACATTTTGATATGAACTAGTATATGGAAAGAAGCAATTTAAATTTATTAAAAGAATATAGTCAACAAGTAAAGCAAAATATTACCCATTCTCTCTAATAAATTATTTTGAATATGAGAGAGTAATCTGTTCAAAGTGCAAATCAAGCCAATCAAATCACCAAAAGAAGACAGAGAAATTTTTATACCAGTTACATCAATTATTATATTTTATACTAAAATATATGGTTACAGTTTACACCCCCTATGGAAAAAATTTATCTTTCTTCAGAATTCCATTTCATCAAATTCTACTAAGGTACATCATAAGTCACTATTTTTATTATCCTATCTATAATTTATCATCAATCTGAATATGGTATAACATTTAAACGATATAAATCCCTCTAATTTATTGAAGGTACAGGTTTCAAACTACGTGCATTGTAGGTGCCTCGGATTCCTTCAGGGGTTGAGAGCATAAATGCATTCTCTCCCACCTGGCTTTCAATCATGAAAGGTCCATTATATAAGCTTAAAAATTTTCTAAATTCGTTTTTCTTTAAGTTGCTAACATGAGGAGTATGGACAAATACAAAATCTCCGACCTTAAAAGGATCCAACAGATCAATATTAAAGTCTATACTATTTACATATGCTTCTTCATTGTCTATATGGTTCCTCCCCAAGTTAGCAACAGGCACCCACAGCGAGGAACTTTTCCATGAGGCCCCTTCTAGTTTAATGTATTACTTTTAACATTCGTCTTAATACCCTTTGGGTGAGGTGGTTTAATTCCACTAATAGAAGGTTGATCTCTATCTTGGGTCTTATTAATTAGACTAGGTTGACCATTAACTCTATGATAAAAATTTGGTCATTTATAACTATGACTCCTACTCTGGTATCTTTTATCACGATAAGGACTTCTTATGGGAGCAACATTAACATTAGCAATGGAACAGTTATGAGAAGCTCTAGCATCCTTTCCACCTCTATATCTGTTTTCCAGGTCACATTCACTTGTCTCTAGTGCATCTAAGATCTCTGACATAATTGTATACTTATCCGCAGCAATCAAAACTTGTTCAATCTGTCGAGGTAAGTTATGTCTTAAGATCCTGACTATATGATGCTCAGATAATGGAAAAGCAGTTAAAGTTTTAAGTTTGACCGCCTTTCCACAAAAAAATTGAGTATAGCTATCTTTATTAGCATTGTACTTTTCTTGAGTGATGTGATAACGCATGTTATCCTGACGATCTTCACCCCAGAAACTTGACATTATTTAGTGTTTAAAATCTCCATATGTTTGAGGACAATCAAACAAAGACTGCCACTAATGTTTTGCAGCAGCATAAAGATGGTTGCTGGAGATAGCCAGTTTTTCTCTTTCTGAAAATGCACATAAAGTAAACAATTCCTCCAGATTTTGAAGAAATTCTAGAGGGTTTTCCAAATACTCCCCTTTAAATGGCTTAATCTTTAGAAATTTAAGGGCTGTAGATTCACCCATAGACATATCTGTGTTCTTGACATCATTGGCCACAGATTCAATTCCTAATGGTTTTTGGAAAATGGGAGTTGTGCGGAGACCAGTAAAATTACCATCTGATACAACTACTTCTTTAACAGAGGTCTCTGTCCCATCCACATAACACTTGGTGTTTTGACCAATGAAATTATCATTTTTCTCTTGAGCCTTTTGAATTTCCAACATTTTTAGCTGAAGATTTTCAATCTTTGCCTCTAGTTTCTGTCCTTCTTTAAACTCATTTGACTCATTTGGCCACTCTTGACATTTATCCCTCACTTCCTTCAACTCTTTCTGCATCATTTCTAAATCTCCACTAAATTTAGCATTATTTTTTTTCAATTCTTTTTTCTCTACTTTAGACCTATTGATAGTTTCCTCCAAAACCTTTTTAATGCTCCCTAATTCTGCTCTGCTCTCTGTTACAGATTCACTCATGGATTTAAATATGCCTTGTTCAAAAGTTGAATGACTCTCATTCATATTCTGAAGTTTAACTTCCATTTCAGTTTTAATTTTATCAATAGATTTAGCAGATTGAGACTACTTCTTGAACTTTATAGTTCATTTCACTAACTATTTGTGCCAACTGACTCCTTGAGTCTCCCATTGCCACATCAAGCACCTTCAGTTTAGTGTCCACCTTCTCGTGGGTTATAAACTTATTTCCAATTTCTTCTATCTGAACTTCCAAGTGCTTTTTATAATCTAAGAAATTAGATTGTTTCTAATTTAATATCGGACTCCTCTTTAGCTGCCTTACAACTATTTTCTAATGATTGAAATTTTTGATTAAATTCTTCCACTGTTTTTACCCTAGCAGCTTCTATTTTTTCTTTCACAAACTCCTGAACTTCAGCCATTTTATTCTCAAAACTATCTAATTTTTCAGTCATCTCTTTTTGGGAAAGAGACTGTTCATTCAATTTTTCCGTCATCTCTTTTTGAGAAAGAGACTGTTCATTCAATTTTTCAGTCATCTCTTTTTGAGAAAGAGACTGTTCATTCATTCCAAACTCTATGCGTTGAAGCATCAACATAAACGGTTGTTGGAAATCAAGATCAGGAACTTCTTGGGTTCTCTCAGGATAATTAATTTCTTCAGAATCACTCATTTTGAGTATTTTATAACAACTATTTCAATATTTTGTGAAACCAAACTTTTACTTTCCTAAAATATATATGTTTTAATAACAATAATCAATTAAAATCTTGTTCAAGCCGACCAACCACTAAATCATCACCACCAATAATCTTTCCCAGATGGTATATATCACATTCACACTAAAATAATCTGAACGCCCACTATAAATATTTGCAGTATTATAACAACTACTTTATAAACCCTTGATAATTTCAACTACTCCCAATTCAATCATAAATATTGGTATATCTTGGAATACGATTGCTATTGTCATCAGAAATCTATATAAGTAATTTGGAGAAATATATAGCAATAAAACATACAATATTTTATCACCATTATAGAGCATTTGTCACATGATAATATTCTTGTAATATGGGAAATTAAAATTGTAATCAACAATCATTAATTAATTTAGTTCACACATTACCATATTGTACTCTGCAACGATCAATTAATCAAGTCGCATGTTTATAAAGTGCTAAAAACTGTAATCGCACACTTATAATGATTGTATAACCTCAACATATCGGGCCCCATGTTGGGCGCCAAAAATTGTAACCGTTCGATTGTTGTCCCAACTACATAATATCACCAAAACATAAGTGCGCTAAGAATTGTAACCTCGATCACTGATCAATTCCCGCTGCACATTGTCAGCTATTAAGAGCTGTAACCAAAAGCATATCATGCTAATTATATTATGCACCAAAGACCACAACCAACATCTGGAGTAACTTACCACAGACCAAACCAATGATATAACATAAACTTTTTATGATTTAATTTGATCGCAGCCAGGGTGTACCGCGAAGACCTATCATAGTAGTATGATAAAATACATTAAACAAATTATAAGTATGTAATGTTATTATCTTTCAAACCTTAATTTGCGATTTTCATTGTATGAGACCCGATGGCCGACCATGTACAAGATAGCATAATTTGTGGAACTACATAAGATTATGAAATTTTAACCCTTTGAGACCGAAAACCGCTTGTTTACGCATTAAAAAAAGTTTACAATTTCGACCGCAATAGCGTGCAAACCGTATAAGTCACAGTTACACTTTTTATTTCTTTCTCTCCGCCATTTTTCTATCTTTTTGTACGTCTAAAAATTTTTTCTGTGCGATGAAAATTAGATTTTTTATAGCAATTTTTGTAAAGTACATTATTAAAATTTTGTAATTTTTTTTATCTTTCTAGATTTTATCAACCGATAAAAAAAATATACGGAGAAAACAATTATTTTCGCCGCTAAACGTAATTACGTTTATAACGAACTTTTCTGTTGATGTGTTTGATTTTGAGGTTTCGTATTCCCCATTACCTGTAAGTATTCAACATTCATCATCATCATCTCCCACTAATATATAATAATTGCTTGTAATTCCTTTGGGTTATTTATTTTATTTTATTTACTGTTTTTATACATTTCATTGTAGATAAGTTTTTATTCATTTTATAGCATACTTTGCTATTATGGTTTGCTATATAATAATGCATAATTTAACTCACTCTTACCTCATGATATTCCAATAATGTAGTAATTATTTTTTACATGCATAACTTAGAATTTACTACGTTTTTATTCATTTCATTGTAGATAACTTTTTATTCATTTTATAGCATACTTTGCAGATAACTTTTTATTCATTTGATAGCATACTTTGCTATTATGGTTTGCTATGTAATAATGCATAATTTAGCTCACTCTTACCCTCATGATATTCCAATAATGTAGTAATTATTTTTTACATGCATAACTGAGAATTTACTACATTTTTATTCGTTTCATTATAGATAACTTTTTATTTATTTGATAGCATACTTTGCTATTATGGTTTGCTATGTAATAATGCATAATTTAGCTCACTCTTACGCTCATGATATTCCAATAATGTAGTAATTATTTTTTACATGCATAACTTAGAATTTACTACATTTTTATTCGTTTCATTATAGATAACTTTTTATTTATTTGATAGCATACTTTGCTATTATGGTTTGCTATGTAATAATGCATAATTTAGCTCACTCTTACCCTCATGATATTCCAATAATGTAGTAATTATTTTTTACATGCATAACTTAGAATTTACTACATTTTTATTCATTTCATTGTAGATAACTTTTTATTCATTTTATAGCATACTTTGCAGATAACTTTTTATTTATTTGATAGCATACTTTGCTATTATGGTTTGCTATGTAATAATGCATAATTTAGCTCACCCTTACCAGTTGCTCCACATCATCATCATCAGTTATTTTGAAATTGATTTTGCTCATGCATTTATATTTTCAACAATTTGCAAACTGTCTTCAAACTATCCACTCTGTTCTGTGAAACTAACAAGGTGAAAAAAATAAATACCTCACAATGCTGAATCAACAGTCATCATCATCTCCCACTCATATATAATAATTGCTTGTAATTCCTTTTGATTATTTATTTTATTTTATTTACTATGTTGTTATTCATTTTATTTTAGAAACAAATTTTTAAATTATTTATTTGCATATTTGGCAATTATGATCTGCCATGAAATAATGCATAATTTATCTCGCCCCACCCCTGATTTTTCAATAATATAGTCATTATTTTTTACCCCCATAACTTAGAATTTACTAAAGTTATTACTGTTATTTTTTTTTTGATCCTCACTAAAATCTTGCATTTCTAATAGATATCCCGCATAGAGGGCCTAGAAAAACAACTGCTTGCAAAAATAGAACACATAGAGTGTCAAGCAGAAAAAAGAAATTGAAATGGTCACCTTTTGCCACATTAAACCAACAATCTGTAACTCAGGTAGGTCATGTTATATATTATTTTTTTCTGCATTTTATGACGAATGTGATGAAGCTGTCTATGAAATTGTCATTTTAGGCTATATCTTTCAAAATTGAGAGTTTGTGAACCAATGTAAAAATAAAGATATATAAAATGTGAAAAATCTCCTTTCTTTAATTATTTTTTTGTGGTAATGACTATTTTATCAGCTTCATTACATTCTTTCATATTTGCACTTTCTAAAAATGTATATATATTTGTTATTTATTGTAATAAATTAGACATTTCATTTAAAATTGTATGTCCTGTAATTTTTTCTGTGAATTCAAAATGGCCGTTCAGGTCACAAGGGGTTGATTTTTTAATACAAATGCTAGTCCAGGTAAAGCTTTGCAATAAATAAACATAAATACTTGGGTTCTTTTTTTATAGTTTACTATATCATTGAGACTCTTATTATACTGACAAATGACAATTTAAAAATGTTAAGTAAATATATTTAATCATGTCATTATCTGGTAAATCTGTTTACAGGTTCAATAATCAATTTATATTGTATACTAGAATCAACTACGCAAAGCTAAAATGATGGAAAAGGTAAATGGGATTTTATTGTACCTTACACATCATAAACTACCAAAGACGAAAAGCATCCAAATGTTTTCTCAAAATATCACTAAACTCTTATATCATGTTGATGATAGTATGTACTTCAATGTATGCTCTATCCAAGGTTTATGATTTCTGATTTTACGAATGACAAATAGCAACGGTACAGTAAGTTTAATTATAAATCAACGTTTATTTACAAATTTATGAATAATAAGTAATTAATTCTAATGTTATAATTAAAGACATAAATAAACAAATAAAATAAATAAATTATAATTCCATCGACTTTCTTCGATAACATATCATAGGTACGGTTTTTAAAAACCTAATCATACCTTATATTTCAATTTGATATAATGAATGTATTGAGGAAATTATACTAAATTCAACATCAACTCATGAAACATCTAATGTCATTTTCAGATTCAATAAATCTATACTGTAAACTTATAATAATATGATCAATAATATTATATCTGTAGGATTTAGCTATAATGCAATCATTAAATAAAGTGAAAATTTAAACTTACATTCAGGTAAATAATAATCAACCAACAGTTAATTATTATGAGGTAACTTGAATAGAATGTCCTGCTACAATTTAATAATCTAACTTATAAATTATACTTACAAATGTAAAAAGATGATTTAGCAGAATAACTAAAATATTTTGCCCAACTTATATCTATGAAGTAAAACCATATTCCTGTGGATGCATTCATCTACACATAGAAATTAAATAACACTAAACGCTTTGTGGATTTATACACCATCATAAAGCAATAAGTATAATTACACAATTCTGCCGATTAATCACCAGCACAGGAATGAGTGTAAAATACAAAAATGGCAATTAAGTAATCTGCGGATTAACCACCGGCACAGATTAATGCCTTTTAACATTATAAAACAACATTACTATTTACTTCACATTAAAGTGCAAAATCATCCTCAGTTATTCTGACCATTCAGAAAACACTAACATTTTAACAAATGTGGGTTCTTGCATAATAAAATGTTACCCTAATCAGGACAACTAATGTACTAACTTATCTTGCATAAGATAAAACATATGTAATATAATAAAATTGATACATCTCATAAAGTCATTTAGTACTTTTCAAGCTTTATCGCAAGCGCTATTCTCTTGAATAAGTATTTTATTCAACCCCTATTAATTTAAACTTAATAAAATATAACTTCACATGCAAGTTCATCTAACGATAAAATTAAAGTAATGCATTATTCATCAAATACATAAAATCTAACAGGTGTGTGTATGATATAAATTAAATGTATAGCATATTATAGTTCAATACATGAATTCTAGCAGGTGTGTATATCACAAATTAAATTGTATAGCATTTTATAACTACAAATATGATCCGTGAAATCCATGTACGATGTGTCGAACAATAAATATACGAAGTAATAGCTACAATTATATTTGAATTCCATACATGTAATTTTATCCATTGGTATTAGTTATTATAAGCACTATTAGATTAACAATTTTACGTGGCTCCATAAACATGAAACAATTCCAAAACATGACACGCAGAGTTTAAATGAAAATGTTTTTTCATAAGTTATTAATTTCTACATTTCTCTATTAAAACTGTGCCAAGTTTATCACATCCATGCTAATATTTATTTATCCACGCTTAAATCTAGGAATACTAATTATAGCAATTAATTTAATCATTTCAACCTGATGATAAAATTAGAAAATAGCTTTGATTAATTATTTGAAGACTGTTTTTATTATCCAAATGGTAAACAAATTAACTAGCAAATATATTACTGGCATTGCAAAGTTAAATATCAATCAATACTATATTTTTTTATTAAAATTATAAACGGAAATATTAAACTATGTTAATAACTTTAAGATTTTACTTTAATTTAAACTTCTTCTTTTTTTAAAAAGCAAATTTTCATATTTATAAAACTTCTGTAATTAAAATCCTTATTTAATTTTTCCAAATTGAAGAATAATAAATATTTTAAAACATACCAAAATCTTGCAATTAATTCTGCTTTTAAACTGGAAAGCTCCGACATATTTCAAATGTAATATTGGAAAATTATTACTGGCGATTTGATCCACCTGGCTAGCCGACTTGAACAGACTTTTAAATTTAGCAATTCATCTTATTATTAAATACCACTATGTTATTTTTACATTTATAGAAAACTTTGTGGTAATCCGTTTACTTGTTAACTATTTTAAAATAAGCTTATCATATTTACACCATTTGCCTTTTACCATTTTCTTTTCTTTCTCCCCCAAAAGCAACACTATCACTCGATTTTTTTTAAATTCGCGCTCCTTTCTTTTTTACATTGAAACGCATACGTAATTACTGTATTTATTTTTAATAATTAAATTTAGTTGAACAAATGGTTTTTTTTAATTCAATGAAAATAATTTTTAAGACCATTTTAAACAAATAAAAATTATTATTATTTTTAATAATATTTTACCAAATTTAATGTGTTGTCAAAATTTTTAAAAAGTTAAACATTTTGATATGAATTAGTATATGGAAAGAAGCAATTTAAATTTATTAAAAGAATATAGTCAACAAGTAAAGCAAAATATTACCCATTCTCTCTAATAAACTATTTTGAATATGAGAGAGTAATCTGTTCAAAGTGCAAATCAAGCCAATCAAATCACCAAAAGAAGACAGAGAAATTTTTATACCAGTTACATCAATTATTATATTTTATACTAAAATATATGGTTACAATATATATATATCATCATCATCATTATCAACCTTTATCAATCCACTGCAGGATGAAGGTCTCTCCAAGTTTAATCCATCTTCTCCGATCTTTAGCTTCTCTTCTCCACATCTCCCCTACAAATTTTCTTATTTCATCCATCCATCTTACATGTGGTCTCCTTCTGGGTCTTTTACAATCTCTTGGAATCCAGTTTAAAATTTCAATTGTTTATCTATTATCATCTCTTCTAGCAATATGTCCAGCCCAACTCCACTTCAATCTTTTAATTTTTTCAATGAGGTCAGTTATACCTGTTTGTTCTCTTACCCATACATTGTGTTTTCGATCTCTTCTTGTTACTCCCAACATACATCTCTCCATACTTCTTTGAGTGGTCTGAAGTCTCTGTATTGATCTTCTATTAAGTGTACAAGTCTCAGATCCATAAGTAAGAACTGGTAAAACACATTTGTTAAAAACCTTTCTTTTCAAACACATAGGCATATTTCCTTTTAATATCAAGTTATTTCTACCAAAAGCACTCCAACCAAGTTTAATTCTATGATTAATTTCCTCTATTATGTTTCCATCTGTATTAATAATCTGACCAAGATATTTGTAACTCTTAACATCTTCTAATTCATCATAATCAATCTTTATTTTCATATTTTGAGCAAATCGATTAAACATTACTTTAGTCTTTTTAACATTTATCTTTAGTCCTACTTTCTTACTTTCATCTGATAACTCCTGCAACATTTCCTGCAGCTCGGAAGCATTATTTGCAAAAACACCTACATCATCTGCGAAATCTAAATGACTTAAATAATCTCCATTTACTTTCACTCCTTTAGTTTCCCATTTTAATCCACAAAATACTTCTTGCAGCACTGCTGTAAAGAGTTTTGGAGATATGGAGTCACCTTGTCTTACACCTTTCTCAATGTTGATTTTTCCAGTATCATTATGTAATCTAATTGTTGCTGTTGCACTTTTATAAATATTCTTTAAAATATGACAATATCCTGGATCTATACCTTGATGATCCAATGCTTTAATCACTGAAGAAATCTTTATAGAATCAAATGCTTTTTCATAATCTACAAATCCAAAACATAATGACAACTCATATTCATTTGTCCTTTCTATAACTTCTCTCAATACTTGAATATGATCTACTGTACTAAAACCACTTTTAAATCCAGCTTGTTCTCTTGGTTGGTGAAAATCCAAGGTTCTCTGTAGACGAGTTGTAATTATCTTGTTAAAAATTTTATATAAAACTGATAAAAGGCTGATAGGTCTGTAATTTCTAATATCTTTTTTATCACCTTTTTTAAATATTAATATTATTACTGCATTCTTCCAATCATCCGGTACATCTTTATCATTTAGACATTTGGTATATAACTTTGCTAATATTTTTTCTGTTTCTTCACCTGCTTCTTTTAATATATCAATTATAATTCCATCATTACCTGGAGCCTTTCTTTTTTTCATACATTTAATTGCATTTCTCACTTCTTCATTTAAAATTCTGGGCAATTCGGAAGATGTAATAGATATAGGAGGTACTTGTTCTTTATTACTATATAATTCTTGATAAAAATCTTCTACCAATTTCATAATGTCATCCCTCTTTTTAGTAATAATTCCATCTTTTTTCCTTATTGCAGATTTAAATTTCCTACCAATACCAAAATGTTGTTTTACATTCTTAAGACTTTTATTTTCTTCTACAGCTTTTCTTGCTAGTTCACAGTTATACTTTCTTATATCATTTTCAACTCTTTTCCGCACCATTTTACAAAATTCGAGATATTCAATTCTTTTTAATGCATCATTCTTGCATATCTTCATATTCCTTCTTTTCTTCATAAGTTCTCTAGTCTCACTAGAAATTTTATTAGTCAATTGCTGCTTTTTTCTACCAGCTATCTTTGTTGCAGTTTTTAAAAGTGTATCAGTTATTTTCATATTAATTTCATTCAAATCTGAATCATGTTCAAAATCTACTAATACTTGAAACCGATTTGTAAGTTCTAATTTAAATTCATTAGAATGTTTCTGAAGATTAGGAATATCAACTGTAAATATAGTTTTTCTTAATAATTTTTGTCTCTCTAGTTTTACATTAACATGTATCTTATCCCTAACTAATCGATGATCACTTCCTGTGTTTAATTTATTAAAAACATTACAATCTTGAAATATGTATTTCCTGTTAGTCAAAATATAATCCAATTCTGCTGTACCTTCATTTGGATGCTTCCATGTCCATTTCCTTCTAACATTTTTCTCAAAAAAAAAAAAATTGAAAGTCAGAAATCCCCTGAAAGTAAAGATAAAATGGCATAATAGAAACTAATGTTAATTAATTGCTCAAGTTTATGATAGATGGCTTTAGAGTAGGATAAAAAGAATTATTTAGGGAAGCTATTAAGAAAAGCAGTATGAGAGAAGATTAATGTTCAGAAACACTTCAATAGATGTGAACAAAAATGTAAATTATTTTTAATATTAATATTAGATGGTGATTCAGAGGTAAATGAGATCAATAAAAAGATAAGTGATACTTGACTCAAAATTATGACAAAGATAATTAATAAACTAATAGCAATTCACCAGCAAATTTTTAATTGAGACAAGATAATGTAAAAAGAAATGAAAAAAATATGGTAATATTTCCAACAAATCACTTAGAAAAAATGGATATCGAGATGAAGATACAAAGAAATGAAACTGCAAAATGACAAAAAAAGCAATAAGAGAAAACACTGAATCAAAAGTATAAATAATGGTTTAGGATTGGAAAAAAACATTTCTGCAATAATAAAAAAAAGGAATCCCACCGTGAAGTGTGTGAAAAACCTTTAGATATAAATGTGTAATAATAAAAAACAAGAAACCTAAATAAATTCAGCCATTACCACAATTTTGGAACTCCACATTATTTAAATGAAAATGTATCTTATAATTACTTTCCTAAAATGTTTCAGAAAGTGATGAAATTATAAATATTTAGCAAAAATGGTGGTGAAAAATAGAAAAATTGTTACGAAATTTGAATACCAAGTACCTAAACAAAATATACTAGGTGATTGCAAAAATTCTAGTAAAATTAAAATTACAGATATCTATTTTTGTGATTTTTCTCTAAAATAATTATTAGGTCATCTGCAAAGATGTTGGAATTGAGATCAGATCAAACAAAATAAAAAAAACACAATTCAAAAATGTTAATTGCAGTTCAGTAAAGTATTAAAAAAGTTATAAAAAAGACTAATGAATATGAATTTCCATTATATATTGGAATTGCAGATTGTGAAATGCAATGGTGGTATTGACAAATTGTAATGTTATTTATCTAAATGCAACACCAGTAATTAGACAACTTTCATGCAGTATTTTATAAATTAATATGTGATACTAAAAATAAATATTATTTAAGTCGTATATACATTGTGGAAAATGTGGTTAGTTCAGCAAATAGTTTTAGATCACTAAAATGTTTTACAAGAGCTATATATAAATTGAAAGCAAGAAAATAGAATTAAAACTAAGTGCTTAGGAGACAAAAATAATGTTCAATAATTTTTTGCTTCAGCAGATGAAAAGAGATTGATAATAATAAATTTGAAGTTAATAAGTAGAAATCTATCTCAGGCAGTATGGTAACGGAAATGGAAACATAGATGAAATTTATTATAGAATTTAAACGTAGATAGCTTTTAAAAGTCTTAGATTAATATGAAAAGAAAATATGCTCATTCATTTAAAAATAAAAATTCATGTAATTAATAAGTTTTCTTAATACTATTTTATGGATCACAAAGTTGGATATTTAATGTAAGAGCAACACAAAGACTTTCAACTATACAGGAAAATGTAGAGAGATATATGGAATAACGTGAAGCATGATAAACCAAACAGACAGAAGGGAAAAAATAGATATGATATCATTAAAAAAATCTTATGATATCAAAAATATAGCTCTAATATGAGATATATTATTTCATTTAATTTCTAGTCATATATATGTATTACTTATTTCTTTATAGAAATTTACGAGCTTTTATGTTGCAACGTTTAAAAAAAACACATAATCTCTTGCAAGTCACTCTTTTCGTCAACAATTCAGTTGCTCATAAGACCAGTTTAGATCACTTCATACACAATAAATACATTTTTATTTAATGACACTAGGTTTAATTCCTATTATAATAAGAATAAGTATTTTAATGGTAATTTCATTAAAATCTCTTTAAGTTAATTGATATTTCATCAAACTGTTGCCTCACAAGAGTTGAAAAATTTCCATAAACTTCTAGAGTTAAGATAAGTAACGTTAATATATTGCGTGTTTGATTAATATATATATATATATTGTACCAAGACAAAGTCGGTACAGGTATATACGCACACACACAAGCAATGTAAACACTCTATATCTTTTCTCTACTTTCACTTTCAACGTATGATAATAAAAATAAATGTAGTTTTCTTTCAATGCGTTATAAAATACACTGTAAAATAAAATGTTAATATTTCTGATTAAATAGTTAAGGCTTTCACACAATCTACTATAATAATGATCTCTAAAAAGAAAGAAAAGGTAAAATATAAAATACTACTAATATACCATTTTAAATCTCAATAAGTGATTTCTCCTTGTATATGCCATGGGGGTAATTAAAAGGGGTTTTGTTTTAGATTATAACTGTAGTGAAAGTTAAAAGCTTATAGAAATGATTTTGAGATAGATTAAATGCTCGACTTTTAAACTAATGTAAGTTAAATTGTTCTCTTAAAACACGTACACATGTATGCATAAAAGGTGTGAATAAATATGAATTTTCTAACTGAGATTGTAATATGAGATTGCACAAACCTAAGATTGCCTCAAGCATATGATTGAGTGGACATTATGTAGGACACGGACCCCAACGACAACTCAAAGAATATTGAACTCTGGGTGGAGATTCGATCCTCAGATAATAACCAACCCATATAAATATGAATCAAAAAAAGGGAAAAAAAAGTTTTTCTCTTTTTTCTTGGTCTTTTTACACTCTTTTTTTTGTTTCCGCTTATGCTTATAGTTTTTTTTGATTACTCCGGAAGCTACAACTAGAACTTTTCTCTTTTTCTTGCTTTCCGGTTTATCCAACATGATCACTATGAAATTAACATTTAGAGCGTCGATAGTCATGGTGGGCTAGAAAACCCTTCAGTGATTGATCGATGCTCTGCCACCAGAACATCTCCACAGCTATTGATGATCAACAACAATACCGTCCGAACATAGTGCTCCAATCAGTCTAAGAACATTGTTCCTTTTGATATACAAGAATCGTCCAAACATACTACCCTGAACTTATGTGAAGTGAATTACCATGTAATAGGGAAACAACATCCATCCGGTTCGAACCTCCATCGAATTAGAAGCAGCAGAAGACTAAGCAATATCCTAGGTAAACTTTTGTTTTCTTTTTTTATAATGCATTCATTCATTCTTTACGTAAACTAAAAAAAGGCAATCTCATAATTAATTAAATTCGACCTTCGTAAAACACATATAAAGTGATCCATAATCTCTCATATATTAAATCTAATTATTATAACCTCAACTTTCGTAAATAAAAATATCCGATGCTACACAATCCATCATATTTGAACCTTCGGACTTTCCAGTTATGAACTTTGATCCTAATTATTATTTTTTCACAGATAAATTATAACACACACCTACCTTCAAATAAAAGGGAAGAAATTTATTTTATCACCCATATTTATTATGCATAATATGTTCTTTTCTGTGCAAGTACGAGAATGCGTGTATGTGCGGGCACATAAAGCTATTAATCAATATTCCATTTTTTTTATAACCAATAAATTTTTATTTTATTTATCTAAACTAGTCAAGCATTCCTCAAATCATTTCTATAGTTAAAAAAATATTTTGAGGTTGTTATCATTGTTAGCATTTATTCATGCAATTAATTATTTTACTTTTAACTTTGTCTTTCTTACATATTTATTTTTGGGTTTGTTATAGTTATCTCATTTAAATTTCATTCATAAACATCATGCCGTAAGTCACGATGTTTATTTATTAGATAGTTAACATAGGTTTAAGAGTTGGGAGGGCCTATTATTAGTAAAAATAAGTAAAATGTCAATAGAGCTAGTATAAATAATTCTATTGGATCGTATGATAAAAAGGGAATGATGTTATAAGTGTCTAGTTGTTTGTTCTAGTGATGCCTCAACCGAACATTAGTATTAGTTATAAATAACCAATGATCCCATCCAATGCTTGGACCGATCTATTAATCAACCGATCTTCTTATCCATTGGTTAATATTGTGTCATCTTCCAGAGTAATAGTCTTGAGGGCCATCACATCGCGACCCTGAGTGACCCCTATTGGTCCATGCTGGGATTTCGAGCTTATGGGCAGGGATTAGACTTCAAAATCGTTTTGATATGACGTAAGGAGATGCGAGAAATTTAATTTATGAATCAAATCATCGTATCTGGCGCCCTCTTGTGTTGATAATGAATAAATATTGATATAAGAAAAAAATAAATAAATCTTTATGCTGTATCATGTTTGTTTTGGAGCTCACAAACCCTTATAGGGACGGTTGAATAATAGGCAACCGTTAGAATATATATATATATAATGCAAAACCAAAAAACAGTACAATACTAGATTAAATCCAACATTTTACCAAAACCCTTACACTCTCATGGTTTTATCTACTACAAATAGACCTCAAGTTAAAATTTGTAGGAGTTGAAACCATGGATGTGTAAGGATTTTGGTAAAATTTTGGATTTAATCTAGTATTGTATTGTTTTATGGTTTTGCATTTTTATTTTTTACTAGTATAGTGTTAAGCAGTTTTGGTTATATATATGCTGATATGAAAATCTTCACAAGTAGCATAATACAAAAGACATATTTTGCAGGTTGAACCGTGTTAAAAAATTTTTAAATATTGATATACCGACGTTTTGACTTGATCATACAAGTCATCTACTTGATGATAAAAGGTAGAAAGACAGTTGTAGAGGCACTATGATCACAGCAAAAATGTTAATGTTTTTTAAAAAAATCTTTCAAAATAGGATGAAGTTTGCATGTATCATCTCATTTATTGATACAGTCTGGCATTTTAAGTATCTCAATGGCTTCTCTAATTTTGCACTGGTAGAGATTATCATATCTGGATATGATCCTGGTACTAGAAAAATCAATTTTATGACCTGAATCTATAGTATGGAGTTAGAGTGCTGATGATGATGAATGTTGTTTAACTGCATTAGTATGCCCATCTTTCCTAACACTGATGTCAGAAGGACTTATACCTATGTAAGAAGCTTTACAATTTTCACATGAGATTTGATAAACACCATGAGATTCAAGAGGATTGAATCCTTAGGCTTGGTTATTATATTGCTGATCTTTTGATGAGGAGAAAACACTGTATTTATATTATAGTGTTTTACTATATGTCCAATTCTGTCTGTAATTACGTTGACATATGGAACACAAATCCTAATAACTGATTTATCATCTTTTTGTTTCCTATTTTGGGCTTGAAATAAGGCTTTTTAATAAACTTATAATTATAACTATTTGCTAATAAAAACTATTAATATGATTTATACTTTCAGATGTGATTTATGTGAAAGGTTAATTGCTCTATTTAAAAGAGTTTTGGCTATGGAAACTATTTGAGTTGAGTGATGGTGAGAATGTAAATGTAAATATCTGTCTGTGTGTTTATTCCCTCTGTAAATCAAAAAAGATAAGCTATTTAGTGTTCTGGTGACTGGAACATCAAGAAATGGGAATTTTCCATCAATCAGACTCTGTATCCATTGTAAATTTAATATGAGGATGCATATTACTTAAATGTAAGAAAAAATAATCTAATTTATTTTTTTATGTTTTTTTTACAATTTATCAAACCATATTATTGCTTTCATTAAACATTGTCTCTTGAACACATATTTTGTATACAATGGACAGCATTACAGACAAGTTTTTGCTACTCCTATGGGCTCACTTATGTCCGGAGTAATAGCACATTTATTCATAGAAATATAGAAATGTGCTTTAGAATCATCATCTTTAAAACTTCTCATTTGGCTCAGATACATAGATAGCACTTGTAAAAAATAAATTAGATGATTTTTTTTACATTCAAATAATATGCATCCTCATATTAAATTTACAATGGAGACAGAGTCTGATGGAAAACTCCCATTACTTGATGTTTTAGTCAGCAGAACACTAAATAGTTTCTTTTTCAATTTACAGAAAGAATACACACATGGACAGGTATTTACATTCTCATCATCACCCAACTCAAATAGTTTCTGTAGCCAAAACTCTTTTAAATAGAGCAATTAACCTTTCAGATAAGTCACATCTGAAAAAAGAAATAAATCATATTAATAGTGTTTTATTAGCAAATACTTATAATTATAAATTTATTAAAAAACCTTATTTCAAGCCCAAAATAGGAAACAAAAAGATGATAAATCAGCTATTAGAATTTGAGTTCCATATTATAAAAGAACTACAGACAGTATTGGATGTATATTAAAACACTATAATATAAGTACAGTGTTTTCTACTCATCAGCAATATAATAACCAAGCCTACAGATTCAATCTCTCTTGAATCTCATGGTGTTTATCAAATCCATGTAAAAATTGTAAAGCTTCTTACATAGGTATGCATAATCATCACATGTGTTAGGAGAGACGAACATGCTAATGCAGTTAAACAACACTCATCATCATCCACACTCTCACTCCATACTATAGATTCAGATCATAAAAGTGATTTTACAATACCAGGATCATATCCAGATGTAATAATCTCTACCAGTGCAAAATTAGAGAAGCCATTGAGATACTTGAAAGGCCAGATTGTATCAATAAGTGAGATGATACATGCAAACTTTTTTTTATTTGGAAAGATTTTTTTAAAAAACATTCTTAGTTTAAAATTTTTGCTATTGGTGGAAATTTAACATTTTTTTCAAATCAGTGATTGAAGCGCCTCTACAATCGTCTTTCTATCTTTTATCACCCAGTAGATGACTTGTGTGATCAAGTCAAATTGTTGGTATATCAATATTTAAAATTTTTTAACGCAGATGAACCCACAAAATATGTCTTTTATATATATTATATTTAATGTTTTCATGGTTGCATGATGAAGATAAATTATTACTTTTTGGGCTAAACCATGTATTATTTTCCATTACATACCGAAATTTCGACGAAATAGCATCCGCTACTGTCAAGGTAAACTCTTGAAAGAAAATTTGTAAAAACATCATATGTAAGGCTTTACATAGCAATAATACTGAAAAAAAAAGAGGATAGAATTGACAATTTCTCTTTTTATAGAGTAATTTTACCTTATATTAAAGGGGTTACTGATAAAATCAGTAGAAGACCATCTTGTTTTAATATAAAGACTACTTTTTCTACTGGCAAGAAAATTGGTGATTTTTTATATAAACCTAAAGACAGAATATTTTTGGAACACCAAGGAGTTTATATGAAATCCCATGTTTATAGAGCTCAAGAAGCTATGTAGGTCAGTTTAATAGATGAATAAATGTGAGAATTAAGGAACATAGAAATGCTTTTAATCAAAAAATTAGCATGGGAGTTTTTACTTTCCCTTTTTTAGAAATTGGTCACATACCTGAATTTGACAATGCAAAAATGCTTACTAATTTGGAGACATATGATTTGAGAAACATGAGAGAATCAATTAAAATATTAAAGAGACCTGATTTAAATAGAATTGATGAAGCACATTTTATTCCAGCATTATGGAAACCTCATTTTATCTATGTCTTCTAATATTGACTTTAAATTAATGTGTGGTGTAACTATGAAAAATATGCATTGTGATGAACCTCATATTCTGAATACTAAACTATTTCAAACTGTTTCTCATCCTTCATCTCACCCTCAGTTAAGTTACAGTTTGAGATCGAACAAATTTTCTTTCAAGAGGTTACCTTGACAATGGTGAATGCTATTTTCTCGAAATATCGGTATATAATGGACAACAATACATGGTTTAGTCCAAAAAGTAATAATTTATATATATACATATATATATGTGTGTGTGTGTTAAGTTTATTTAAAGTTATGTTTGTTTTTAAGGTAATGTCATCAATGCAACTACACAAGAAACTTTTCAATCTCATTCATCTATAAGTAAGTTATACAAAAAGCTTCAATTGTTAACTGAACATTTTATTTATTATTCTTATTTAACTTTTAGTTGTTATACTTTTTAAAAAGAAACTGTATTCTTTTTGTATAAGTTTTATTTTTTCATTTCTTTTAGTTTTGGTATGTCTACATTAAATTGACAGTTTTATTATAATTCTAGTGTTGCAAAAATATGCTTGCACACACAAGCTTACTATCAATATTTCGTTTTGAAAACATTAAAAAATTATTTCAGTATAAAAACAAATATGAACAGTACTACTAAATGTGATTGTCAGTGAATAAGAATTTTTTTGTCTGAGTTGAATATCTTTATCAAAATATTTTATAAAGTAAACATCAGCATATAAGACTTATACACATATATACTTAGTCTGTCTTATATATATATATATATATATATAGTAATAGTACGTGAATAATGACATATCATATTTATATATACGTAATCATATGATTTGATGACAATTGTAATGGAAAATATATTAAATTAATATAAATGAAGAAAAAGGAATTTAAACATTGGTAATTAATGTAGCATATCATATATGCCATAGTAAAAGATGATATGGCCTAAATTATTGAGCAGCATTTATAATGGATAGATTATATTAAAAATAAATAAAATATTTGGATAAAATATACCTATGAGGCACTCATAAATTAACCAAGTTTCATAGTAACTTGTCAACTATAATAAAATGCACGTACCATGCAAGAAGAAATAATATGAAGATAATAAATATAATACCTATTTAATAGCATGTTATACATATATTAAGACAAAATAAATTCCTTCAAAATAAATACATTAAACTAATATTACCACGGCTAACTATATCACAAACTTAATAATCTTGAGCATTGACTGAAATATATTGCTAATTAGTTCTCAGGGCTAATTTAACTTATGTTTAATTATATACTTAATATATTTCGGAACAAAAGGAATTTTATTAAATCCAAAATATATTTATTCAATTGACATTACCAATTATTTGATACTTTCATACCAGCTAGCTTGTATAACTGATGTACTAAAAATAGAGAAAAAGAAAATTAATAAATCTCAAATAAATCTCAAAATCATTCTTTTATATAAAATAACTGATATAGCTTTATTTTAACATTGCAACTTTATATATATAATAGCATACATATGCATATATACATATTTGGGAATAATAAGAATAGTTTTACTTTGCAAATACTTAATTTTTATTTGTAAATTAAGTATAGAGTTTAACCATAACACTGATAATTTGCAATTTATATTTACATAAGAACTGTATAAGATGATATGAAATTGGATAAATATACAAATCAATAAACAAATTGCTAGATATCTTGTTGTATCAATAATGTAAATTATATATGTACTTCTTTAATACATTTCTTTTAAATACTACTTTAAATAAATACCAATTATAAATAGCAAATGACTAAATGACTAAATTAGCAAATAATAAATGAATTCAATGAATGAGGTATTTATCAAAAATCAATTATACACATAATGTAAATCATCTAAGTAAACATTTAAAAATAACTAAGTAATTTGCATTTACATTGGAAAAGTTTTAGATGACTACAGCATATACATAACATGTGTGGATTATACCAACTGGCCATATGCTTATGAATTCAAACTTTTATAATTACTAAATATTGTTGGTTGGTTTGTAAAATGATTACAAATCATGATAACACAAAACACAGACATTCTTTTACTTTTAAGCACTAACATAGTTTAGTATATCCTAAAGGAATCACATTCTTCAAACAAACTTATCTTGACATTGCATACTAAAATACAAACATCTTCACCTACTGTGGTGGAAAATTTAAATTAAATCTCCATGAGTGATAAATCAAAAGAGGACTCTATAATGCAACTAACATAAATATATCAAAAGCATGGTGGCTTCCAAAATAACACCTACATTTGAGGCAAAAGAAGATGCCTGGATCTTTATGTCTTAGTGCACTAGGAATATATATATATATATATATATATATATATATATATATATATATATATATATATATATATATATGGAGAGGCTCACCAAAAACAACACACTAGGTATTTAGAAATATGTGATTACCATCACTGGAAATATAAGTCCTATCACTCATGGATAAATAATAGGAATGGGGAATTTATCCACTCTATCCAGTAACAATACTAACTGTACTAAATAAGGTCTGATACACCAAGGCTATTTTACAATAAACAATACCAAGATAAAAAACTTCACAATAATGGACTAAAGTTATTACTATAATTTTAACCTCAATACATAATAAGTAATGTCTGCACCAACAAATAGGTTTAAAAATCGACTGACTTACATATAATTAAAGATAATGAATAGCATATGAAATATTGGAACAAATATATATAATGCACACACATATGAAATATTAAATGTTTTAATATTATAAGATTTAATGGATATGAATAAATGTAACCAGGTTGTTAAAATATTAATTGAAGAAGTAAGATAATTATTAAACAATGATATTACTTATAAATACAGTTTTATAAATCTGTACACTTATACAATTCTTATATATACTGAAATTTAATTTATTGCTTTCTAATTTAAATTGACAAATGAATTTTTTCATTTATTATACTTGAATGCCAAAAGCAAAAAAAATAAATAAAATAAAATAATATTACATATATTTATAATAACACATATTGGCATAGTTTGAGTTACAAAATATTTTTAAAATAAATAAACAAACACACATACTAAAATCAATTTTCATTATTTTTAAAATTTGAGAAAAATTTGTAAGCTAATGTTAACATTTTAATTATATATTCCTTTACAAAGATATATTACATATTGCATAAAATAGTAATAGTAACAAGTCAGATGTCACATGACTCATAAAAATAAAAATATAAAGAAAAATAAGATATAGTTTTTTTACCTTAATTGCACTAGTGTTTAATCATTCAAAAAAAAATTCAGCTAGTTATCTTCAGCAGTTTTTATTTTCTTCATCCCAAAATAGTTTGACTGATGTGCGAATATGTACATATTGTAAATAGATTAAGAGATTTGCTTCTTGCTGTTAAAATCACTAATGTTAATTATTTCTTGGATGCTCTGTTATATATGCGATGAAATTGAATATGATTTTCGAATCATTAAATAAATTGAAAGTTATAATGGAATGCATTAATTAATTCTAATAGCTATTTTTTTTAAAACGTTTTGAAAAACACCAGTTTACTTTTGAAGGCCTATGTTTTACTGAAGTTTCCAATGATATTTAATAGGCAAGTAGAAAGGCCAATGCCTTAAAATGATAAAGTTGTAATTAGCACACTGTTTTATAGCAGAAATGCTTAATCCAATAATTCTTTTTAAATAAATTTATAAGAGCAATTTGAAGAAAAATGACGAACAAAAATAATAATGTCTTTCTTTTTTTAAAAATTTTTTATCACCTACTGCTGATTCCCACCTTTCATAGATCATGTGCTGATTCAAAAATAATATTTAATATTTTTTTGTTTGGCAATTTAAACTTTTTTAAAATAAAAAATAAGAAATAATTTCAATAAAAAAAATACATATATATATATATTTTATTGAAAGATTTACTTGATAATTTACAAACCAAATAAATATTCAAACAATAAGAGTAATACTATATATTTTATAATTTTTAAAATAAATAAATAAATAAAGGTACAATATATTTATTGTGACAGTCAATTTTAAATGACTGCCACAAAGTTGACTGCAAGCATTAGTTGCAGTCCAAACAAATGTACGTATTATAATAAAAGGAGTGGTCTGTGCAGGTATATTTTCTCTGTTGCTTACACACATATATTTAAAATAAATAGGATGAATGGTGATAATATGCTTATAAAAAAACAAATGTGGACACCACATATAAATATGTATTTGCAAATAACCCAACAGTAAACATATTTTATTTTGATTTTATTTTATTTTAGATTCTCAAATGTTGTATTTTTTTTTCTGTTGCTTGTTGAATATTCTTTTTGGAAAACTCAAAAACACTTTTTATGTGACAACAAGTATACAGTTTTATAATTTTTTTTTTTACAACTTAATGTTCATGACCGCAGGCAAGCCAATGACCTCTTTCTTTTATCGTATAATGTTTTTGGAAAACAAGTGTAGAAATGGTATCAGTGGTTATTCGGCTTGACACCTATTCAAAAGTATTTAATTAAATAAATGTAATTTTACTTTATTGTTTAAAGAAATCAAGGGATTGGAATTTAAATGGTCTGTGAAATTCTGAAATTAATTAAAAGATAGCTAAAATTAAATCCATTGTTTGGACTTGTTTAATTAAAAACAGAAATGTAAAAGCAATAACTTGTGGAGGGGATGAGGGAATACACCCTGTAATGGGGGGGATATATAAAGGCTGGTCAGGTGAAATTTAAGGAGATAGCTGAGGTACATTGGTTGATACTCGCACGGACACTCTTACCCGTTCACTTTGAGTTAGCTGGGTTACATTGGTTGATACTCGCATGGGCACTCTTACCCATTCGCTTTGAGTTAGCTGGGTTACATTGGTTGATACTCGCATGGGCACTCTTACCCATTCGCTTTGAGTTAGCTGGAATATATTCGTTGATACTCGCATGGGCACTCTTACCCGTTAGCAGTATAGTTTCCAGAGTGTACTGACAAGAAAAAAAAAGGAAAAGAAAAGAATTATGAGTGTAAAAACTATTTATTGGGAATGCTGAAAGTATTTTAAAAGGCTCAGACCAAGAAATATAATATTCATTGACTGAGAAAGAAAAATACAATTGAAATTTAAGCAAATGTTTTATAGCACTAAGAAAATGGAATCAAGCTTTATTCGTGATACCGCAATGGACATGGAGTAGAAAACCAAGATCGGTACATTCGCACAGCTCGGAGTCCTACATAGCCATCCAGTGATGTGACTTTCTGTTTTCTGAAGGTGTAGCTGCTATGGACAATTTGCCAACCTCTGTATAGGCTCTGTGAAGTAATAACCTGCACAGCCGATGTATATTGCCCTCAAGATCGTAGCCCGGAGAAGAACAAAGACTTCGGGAAGTATTATTTATACTTTCTTTTTTATTTTATGTCTTACCATGAGTAATTAGTTAATTGACTAATATTGCTATTATTAAATGAACCAATGAATTGCGTAATTCCATCATAAATATTTTGTTTGTAATTTTAATGTAAAGCTATACGTAATTCATTGGAATATCTAAATAAATTATAAAAGAATTGATAAAGTAAATAAGAAATATTTCAAAATTGTTAAATAGAAATAATTGGATGGTTTGGTCTTTGGATGTAGGTGTTTCACTTTGAAATAATAGAAAGTTTATTCCATCCGCTAAGTGCAGGATTGTTTTTATAAGGAATAAATGTATGTACGGAAGTGTTCCAAATAATTATTATTGTCCGCCACATGCAGAACTCAGATTTTGGAACATTTAAGATTCTTCTGCTTTGAAATAATAGAAAATTTATTCCATCCGCTAAGTGCAGGATTGTTATCATAAGGAATAAAAGTGGGTACGAAGGTGTTCCACATAATTATTAATGTCTGCCACATGCAGGACTCAGATTTGGAACATTTAAGATTCTAATATCATTAACTCGTGGCTAACACATTTTTTTTTATATTGTTATGAAACACGTACATACCATGGCCAATACACATAATTTTATAAGAAATTTTGTTTTGAGTTTAAAGTGTAAGCAGGGGAGAATTTCAGACCATTCCTTTCCCATTCATGAAACTTTAAAATTTATTATACACTTGAATTTTAATTACTATCATTTATGTGTGTGTTTATTAATTTGTAAATATTTTTATAATCATAGAGGGCTTACTAAATTTAATATCTAATTTTAAAGTACGAAGTTGTGCTGTGTATTTGATAATGATATTAGTGTTTGACCTTTTCTGTTAACAAAGCAACAAACCACCATCCCGAGATCATGAGTTGATTGAGCTAGTCAGGGATTAAACTTACCGGGATCGGGAATTATTCGTTAGGCATTCACTTTCTATTGATTTTTTATAAGAGATTATAGCTCTTTACTTATTACATGATCATATCCCTTAGGTAAAGGAGCAATCTCTTTCTTAAGGTGGCGTGTAAAGGTTGCAGTAAATGAACCTTTCAAAGGTATGATTATACTAATGTATATTTTGGATGCCTTTGAATATTTCTTAATTGCTGCTCGATCTCAGAATGCTCAATGCGGTATAGAGAGAGCCAGCGACCGTTACATTATATTTAGCAATTTAAATACTATTGCTAATGATTATTTTGTTATACATACCTTCATAATTATATACATATATTTTGCCATTATAATGACGATCTCAAACAAAGCAGATATAATAATTAAATAAACCTGAACTATATAACAATAAAACTATTACGTACAATACACTAATAACTTATTTACAAATCCTTAAATAAAACTATAGCAAAGACATTTTTTTAAAAACTATACTATAGCTTGAAAAAGTAAGGATGGATTTTCTATCCTGTACAATATATATATATATATATGTGTGTGTGTGTATGTGGCAGAATTTAATATAATGTTACTAATGGATGTTTCAGATGAAAATATTTAGGGTGTGGAGATATACATTTGAGTTTCCTATTAACTAAAAGGAGACCTTTGATTTTTTTTGGATGCCTTAATAGAACTGAGCAGGGCAAATTCCTAATGTCCACTCCATATGTTCTTGTCATTGCAGTTGTTATTATTATGTGATTATTCATATAGTATACAAACATGGATGGGCTCCTCACCAACATGCATTATCCAGCATAGTTAGTTTATTGGCTTTTTACCTCTGAGTTTACGATCAAGAAACACCATGGTCTTTCTTCTCAGTTGCCTAATAAGGCAGAATGAATGTTTATGCAAATGATAAATATTTTTCCAATATATACAATATAACAGACAAAAATAAATCATGGCCCTTATTTCCAGGAGACTGGATAGTCATGAACACTGCAGTTGTTGTTGACCAAAGGTGGAGGGTGCTAAGAATCCCCTGATTGCAGACCCAGGTTGCCATTTGATGACAACTTTTTTAGGTACTTACCACTGCAGATCACTTTTAAGTGAATAAAGATTGCAAGAATTAGAAGAACTGTCTTATATTAAATGGGATATTGTGAAGTTAGAAAAAAAGGTGAAGAGACAATTGATTTAAAAAGTGGACAAGTACTCTAATATAAAGGTACCAATATTGAAAATACATGTGAAGTAGGATTCATTATAAATAAAAAGTGGAAGAACAACATTGTGGAGATTGATGGTGTATCAGACAGAGTGGCAAGATTAGTTATACAATTTAATAACAGATACCAAATGCAGATAATTCAGGTTTATGCCCCAACAAATTTCTCATAGTGATGAAGTAGAAGATTTTTATATGGATGTACAAAATGCTTTTGATCAGAGTAAAAACATTTTAAAATTGTTATGGGAGATTTTAATGCTAGAATTAGTAAACAAATGAAAGATGAAAGTGTTGTAGGTAATTTTGGTTGTGGTAACAGAAACGAGGGAGGACATAGACTTGTAAAGTTTTCAGAAAAAAAAAGACTTTATATTATGAATTCTTTCTTTGAGAAAAATGTTAAAAAAAATGGACATGGAAGCATCCAAATAAAAGGACAGCAGAATTAGATTATATTTTGACTAAAAGAAAATACAGATTTCAAGATTGTAATGTTCTTAATAAATTTAACATAGGAAGTGATCATCGATTAATAAGATGTAAGATACATATTAATGTAAAACTAGAGAGACAAAAATTATTAAGAAAAACAATATTTACAGTTGATATTCATAATTTTCAGAAACATTCTAATGAATTTAAATTAGAACTTACAAATCGGTTTCATGTATTAGTAGATTTTGAACATGATTCGGATTTGAATGAAATTAATGTGAAAATAACTGATACACTTTTAAAAACTGCAACAAAGATAGCTGGTAGAAAAAAGTAGCAATTGACCAATAAAATTTCTACTGAGAATCGGGACTAGAGAATTTATGAAGAAAAGAAGGAATATGAAGATATCCAAAAATGATGCACTAAAAAAAGATTGAATATCTTGAATTTTGTAAAATGGTATGGAAAAGTGTCGAATATGATATAAGAAAGTATAAATTGTGAAATAGCAAGCAAAGCTGTAGAAGAGAATAAAAGTCTCAAGAGTGTAAAATGTCATTTTAGTATTGGTATGAAATTTATATCTGCATTAAGAAAAAAAGATAGAATTATTACTAAAAAAAGAGATGACATCATAAAATGGGTAGAAAACTTTTATCAAGAATTATATGGTGATAAGAAACAAGTACCTCCTATATCTATTACCTCTTCCGAATTGCTCAGAATTTTAAAAAGAAATGAGACATGCATTTAAATGCATGAAGAAAGGAAAGGCCCCAGGTAATGATGGAATTATAATTGATATATTAAAAGAAGCAGGTGAAGAAATAGAAAAAAATTACCAAAGTTATATACCAAATGTCTAAATGAAAAACATGTACCAGATGATTGGAAGAATGCAGTATTAATATTAATATTTAAAAAAGGTGATTCAGAAGATATTAGAAATTACAGACCTATCAGCCTTTTATCAGTTTTATACAAATTTTTTACAAAGATAATTACAACTTGTCTAAAGACAACATTGGGTTTCCACCAACCAAAAGACCAAGCTGGATTTAAAAGTGGTTTTAGTTCAGTAGATCATATTCATGTATTGAGAGAAGTTATAGAAAGGACAAATGAATATGAGTTGCCATTATGCTTTGGATTTGTAGATTATGAAAAGGCATTTGATTCTATAAACATTTCTTCAGTGATTAAAGCATTGCATCATCAAGATATAGATCCATAATATTGTAATATTTTAAAGAATATTTATAAAAATGTAACAGCAACAATTATATTACATAATGATACTAGGAAAGTCAACATTGCGAAGGGTGTAAGACAGGGCAACTCCATATCTTCAAAGCTTTTTACAGCAGTGCTGCGAAAAGTATTTTGTGGATTAAAATGGGAAGCTAAAGAAGTGAAGGTAAATGGAGATTATTTAAGTCATTTAGATTTTGCACATGATGTAGTTGCTGCAGAAAATGTTGCAGGAGTTATCAGATGAAATAAGGACTAAAGATAAATATTAAAAAGACTAAAGTAATGTTTAATGGATTTTTTTAAAATATGAAAATAAAGATTGATTATGATGATTTAGAAAAAGTTAATAGTTACACATACCTTGGTCAGATTATTAATACAGATAATGGATGAAATTAACCATAGAATTAAACTTGGTTCAATGTGCTTTTGGTAGAAATAACTTGATAATAAAAGGAAACATAGCTATGTGTTTGAAAAGGAAAGATTTTAATAAATGTGTTTTACCAATTCTTACTTATGGATCTGAGACTTGGACACTTAATAAAAAAGCAATACAGAGACTTCAGACCACTCACAGAAGTATGGAAAGATGCATATTTGGTGTAACAAGAAGAGATTGAAATTGCAATATGTGGGTAAGAGAACAAACAAGTGTTGCTGACCTCATTGAAAAAATTAAAAGAGTGAAGTGGAGTTGGGCTGGACATATTGCTAGAAGAGATGATAATAGATGGACAATTGAAATCTTAAACTGGATTCCAAGAGATTGTGAAAGAACCAGAAAAATACCACATGTGACCCGGGTAGATGAAATAAGAAAATGTGCAGGGGTGATGTTGAGAAGAGAAGCTAAAGATGGCAGAAGATGGATTGAACTTGGAGAGACCTTTATGTAGCAGTGGATTGATAATGTTTCATGTTGATGATGACGAATTAGAAAGTACTTCATCTAGAACAGTAGCTTATAAAAACCAACTGCAACAGTCGAAGAGTTAAAGTAAAAACTGTCAGGTAGATTGAATTTAAAAAAAGAATTCTTTTTTAATCTCATTTTAGATTTAAGAAAGAGAACAAAGTGTAGTGTTTACATTTATAGGTGTAAGGAATCAAGTATAGTATACATTTTAATATTCTTATTATATAATAAACCCTCCACTGATAAGTTATATATTGTAAGATAATATTTTAATGGATGTTTTAGATGGAAGTATTTAATGTGTGGAGCTATCAATTTATAATTATATAATTAAAAAAGACTTTACCAAGAACAATAGGTCGTGAAAGTCAACTGCCTTAGGTCATGTGATAAAATAAAACTGTCGGGCTGATTGTATACAAACTATCTTTAAATGAGAACTATAGTTAAGTGCTTCTCATTTATTATATTTATTTCTAAAGCTAATAAGATAACACAGGATTCTATCTGACACTTATTTTTACAGTAATTTACACACACACACACACATATATATATATATATTCATAGTACACCAAAGTATGAAAACACTACTATGATCATTTGTAAGCTATACTATGAAAGTATCATTTAAATGTTCTTTCAAGTAGCATTTTTCTTGCAGCAAAGGCAATATCTATTTGTTAGATTGGGCAATAGATTGCATTATTATAGGAAAAGATTGGCATTAATTTAAGGTAACTTATTTTCAAGTTTATTAATTGACTATTTGGGAATCTGACCACTAATTATCATAATAACCATTTCAGATGTAGTTACTGTGTGAATAGGTTTATATTATTAGTCTGACATATCTGCTTAATAAGTCACATGATGTAGACTTGATTTTTCACTATTATATATTCTGTTATACAAAATATATATTAATGTAAAAATTAGAACGACAAAAGCTATCAATAAAGTTAGTTTTAAACAGCTGATACCTCTAATTTTTTTAAAAAAATTCAATACAATAGAATTGAAATTTGCAATTCGTTTTAAAATTTTAGAAAAGTTTGAAGATGGAGACCTGCAATCATTCAAAGAAACCTACTGCTCATTTATGTGAAGTAAATATTATTAAATAGCAACAGCAGTATTTGGGGAATGTTATCTAATAGCATATACAAGATATAGATGATCTACATGTTTATCTAATAAATTAATAAGACTTTTGGCTATACATATTCTTCTACTAATAAATGTTAATTTGAAATATTATCTATTGAAATGATAAATAAGGTTCACTTTCAGAAATATTATTTCAGTTTAATTTGCCACCCCACCTGACACTAAACTTTTAGAATTTTAATACATTTGTAAATATATTATATTAAAATAACTTCAATGTTTTTTCTAATTAGATAATGAAATTTAAGTTTTATATATTAGATAATTTCTCAACTATGTATTATAACAAGATAAAAGATATTGTTCACATTTCAATGAAAAACATCCATTGTTTTCTTTGATAAATCTACTAATATTATCAATGATAAGCTAAAAGCAACTAGAATCTTATAAATATAAACAATATTTTCTTTGTCCTGTGTAAAAGTGTAAAAGATATAATATATAGTATTATTAAATGTGTTCTTTAATATCAATTAGCAGATAAACATTTTTATGTTTTTTAGAAATTATAATTTTTATTTATTAAACTAACTTTCATAATTATATATCATTATTTTTAACCATTATCGATCACTATTGAATGAAGATATCTTCAAATTTAAGGTAGTTTCTGTACTTTTCTTAAAATTTATCAACAAACTTTTTTATTTGATCTAACTATCCCACATGTGGATTATTTTTAGGATTTATAATCTAGATTTTAGTGTAAGACATCAACAGTTTGTCCATTACTATATATTTCATAAATGTTTGTGGAATGAATGTGACTTCGGTTTCTAAATTCATTCAATGATACCTCTTCTTTAACTGCTGTATTTTGCCTTTAATATATTCTTGCTACTTATAACATACATCTTACCATAATTCATTGAGTGATCTGACATTTTTGTATTGGTTGTTTATAAAGTGTCCAACTCTGATTTATGAAATTACAACTATAAAAATGTTTTTCTTTTCAAATTCATAGGCGTTTTTTGAAAATATTAATTTCATCATCACCTCTCAACATTATTAAACCACTACAAGATGATGGTCTTTGCAAATTTAAGACAATTTTTCTGAATTCTAGCTTCCCTTCTCACATATTACTAGCAAACATTTTTATTTGATTCATTTATCACACATATGATCTCTTTTTAGAAGTTTATAATTTTTTAGGGTCATAGTTATGATTTCTACAATCCATTTATTATGTTTTCTAGCAATATGACCAGCCCAGATCTACTTGTCTTTTAATTCTTTCAATAATATCAACTAAACCGGTTTGTTTTTTATCTTAATATTTTGTTTTCGATCTCATTTTGTTATTCCTAACATGCATCTCTCCATACTTTGTTGAGTGATCTGAAGTCTCTATATTGTTCTTTTATTAAGAGATCAAGTCCCACTAAGAAATGGAATTAACAACTTTTCTTTTTAAACAAATAAGCATATTTTCTTCTAATATTAAGTTATTTCTACAAAAGAAATCTATCCAAGTTTAATTCTATGACTAATGTCATCCATTATGTTCCCATCTGTAGTAATAATATGATGAAGATTGTTATAGATGTTAACTTCTAACTCATCCTTATCAATTTTTATTTTCAACTTTTAAAAAAATACATTAAACATTACATTAGTCTTTTTAATGTTCGCTTTTAGTCCTACTTTTTACTGTCATCTGATAACTCTTACAATATTTCTTGAAACTAAAACATTATTTGCAAAAACAACTACATTGTGTGAAAAATCCAAATCACTTAAATAATTTACATTTATTTTTACTCCTTTAATTGATTGGAGATTTTCCACGTTATATATAAGTAATATAATTTAATTTTATCTATAGTAATATAAATCTGTCATCTCTATGAATCTGTACATTTTACCAATAAACACTGAAGCACAAAAGACAGGTTATCATGAAATATGATATTTCTTATTATATGATAAATAATATTTCAATTATAAATTTTGGCAATAGAAAAACCATAATTTTGTTTTCAAAGTAGATTCACCAACTGTACCAAATCAGACACACTACCAAATGCAAACATGATTATATTTGTGCTTTGGGTGCATGCTTATTAATTATTAGGTAATTGTTTATTTTTATTTACCCCCCCCCTCCAACATGAATATTAATAAATATGATGTGTAAATTGTAAAAAACATTAATTCCATAATTAAAAATAATAAAATGCCATTTGAAAAAAGTGAATAAAAATATTTGCAATTACTTGCAATATAAAAATTAATTTAGAAAGCAATGACATCTGGAACCTAAATATTTAGATTTTCTGATCAAGATAAACCTAAATGCTCTTCCTACAAGCCATTTTGTAGTCATCTGTAGGGTATTTTCAAGCATAGACTAAGTCTGTCTTTTATGTCATAAAGTTGATGAGACCATGTTGCATTATTTCTGTCATTGTATCTCGCTTCAATGTTATAAAGATATTATAGCCTCCATCTATATAAGCCAGAAGCCTACTCTCACTACCCTGTTTAGTAGTATTGGCAATGGTGGGTTTCCATCTATTAGGATTACCACTTTGTTACTCTTTACATATTGGTCCATTAGATGTATGCTTATCTTTAATTCTACCATTGATAATCCCTGTCAATTATTCATATCAATGCTTCAGACTATCCATGATGAAGACAAAAAATTAGCTACTTTATTAATATTTAAGACTACATGGAACCTTCTTTACATTGCAGATTTTCATTTATGATGCTTGGGCTGTACATTTTGTTCTTCCTGACTGCAAAACTAGCTGTATCCTCATCCTGGCTTTGCCACTATTGCTTTCACCACTGTACTAATGCAATCATTTCATCTAAGTAATAAAGTTCTTATGAGAGAAAAAATAGAAATGTAAGTGTTTTTTCAGGAGATTTATTAAATTGCAAATAGTTTCAACATTGAATAAATTTATTAAAAAATATTAATAGATTCAATCCATAGTATTCTGTCCAATACACATCCAGAGAATAGTCACAACATCAATTCACCCATTCCTCCATTCCATTCTGTTTCTTCAATTCCACATAAGTCTTTCCATCTTTTATATCATCCAATAAAGTCAGTCTCTTCCCATCTTTTCTTTTTTCCACTCACCATTTCTTCCAAAACATTTTATTAAACTATAATCTCTCTCAATATATGTTCAATCCAGTTTCTCTTTCTTTCTCTGATATTCTCAATCAATGTTCTTTCCTCATTTATTATTTTCAAAACTTTTTAATTTGCTATTTTACTCATCCAACTGATGTTTTCCATTTTTCTCCCATGTCCACATTTTAATGGCTTCAAATTATTTTTTAATTCTATTATTCAATGTCCATTTCTCACAATCAAACATTAATACACTCCACATATAACATTTAATTAATCTCTTCCTTAATTCTCTTTTCAAAGGTGTACATAATATTTTTCTCTTAACAAATGTCTCCTTTGCCAATGCCATTCTTCTTTTAACTTCACTTCTTCCATCCTCACTCAATCAACTACCCAAATATCTTAATCCTTTTACCTGTTGAGCCATGTTATCACGGATTCCAATTTGTAGTCTTTTTCCTTCTCTCCCTATCCATAAACAGTTAGTCTTTTTGATATTAATCTTCATTCCATACGCCATACATCCTTTTTTCAATTTATTCAACATATTCTGAAGTCCTTTTTCCTCAGCAATAAGAGCCATATCATCTGCAAATGTTTTACACATTATTACTCTTCCTTCAACATTTACTCCTTCACAGTCCAAATAATTATTTAGCATGTCTTCTAGATACATAATAAACAGAACAGGTGGCACACTACACTCTTACCTAACTCCACTTACTATATTCACTTCATCAGTCTCATTACTCCCAAATCTAACTCTTAGCCTTTGACCATTATAAATAGTCTAAATCAATCATCTTTTTTTAAAAATACTCCATTATCTCTTAAGATTGACATCAGTTTATTCCAGACTACTTTATCAAATGTGTTTTTTAAATCCACAAAACATATACCAGTTCCTTTATTTTTTTCAATATATCTTTCTGAAATTGTCCTAACAATACTAGTAGCATTTCTTGTGCTTTTTTTTCCCTTTCTGAAAACCAAACTGTTCTTCACCAATATAATAATCAACCTTCCCATAAATCCTTTGAGTTAAAGTCCTCAATAAAACTTTAGAAGTATGAGACAACAAACTTATTGTTCTATACTCTTCACATTTAGCAGCTTTCTTCTTTTTAGAAATTGGAATCATTATAGTTCCTAAACGAATATTCATGCCAAACTCCACTATCATATATCAAACTGCAAAGTCCAACTATTTTCTTCATAGTATATTCTTTCATTTCTCTCAAAAATTCTATCGGTATTGCATCAAATCCAACTGCCTTAAACATTCTTCATATGTGCAATTGCCTTTCTTACTTCACCTGGCATTATGTCCATTCCCCTATCATCTAATTCAACATCTTCATTTTCAAGTTCTTAAATAATTAAATTATTTTCTTAACTAAACAGACACTGAAGATATTTTTTCCATCTTTTTAATATACCATTACTATCAGTTAACCTCCTTCTATTCTTATCTTCAATCCCACCAGCAACCCATATGTTTTTCTCCCAAGTGATACTTCGTATTCTATCACATACCCGGTCATATCCTTTCACCTGTTGAAACCTTTTTATCTCTTTACATTCTTACTCCAACAACTTTTCTTTTGCTAAATCTGTTTTTCTTCTTAGTTCATTATTAAATTTCCTATATACCTTTTGTCCTTCCTCAGTATTTACATTCTTCCATCATCTCCACACATCCATCTTTTCCAACCTACCTTCAGTTATCCAAGGTCATTGAGCTTTTCTTCCATGCATAATACCTATTTCATTTTTTGCTGTTTTCAAGAATTTTTTTTAAATTCTATTTCAACACTCACCAGGGCTATTAATATATTTTTTATCCTGAACAATCATTTTAAATTCATTTTCACATATTAAACCAAATTTTCTTTTTGCCATTTGTCTCAATTTATTCATGTCTCATCTTGCATATCTGTTCTCTCTTTTAATTTTTTTTAAACTCAACTTTAATTAGCCATAATCAAATTATGATCTGAATCTATATCGGCATCAGGCCAAGCATGTAAACCCTTAATAGCATTATTATATCTATTCTAAATCAATATATAATCAATATAATAATGTTCTGTCATCTGGAGATTTCCATATATAAAATTTTCTAATATGATTTTTAAAACAAATGTTTGCAATGACAAACACATTCTTTTTACAACATTGTACAAGCTGACAACCTCTTTTATTTCTTTTTCCAATATCATAAATTTCCAACAATTTTCTCTTCCCTATCTTTCTCCACAACAGCATTTCAATTTCCCAATAGCAATATACATGCATTTTTTCTTCACATTGAATACTTTATTCTACTCATACATTACATCAATTTCAATATCATCATGACTACTAGTTGGCATATAAACTTGTATAATTACCAAAAGCCTAGGACTTGCATTTATTCTCATCACCATCAGCCTTTTGTTAATACAGTCAACCTTTGCCACAATATTTCAATTTTTTTCTCCACAGCAATTCCACCTCCATTAATCGACCCATTACCACCCAAATAAAATAACTTTGCATCTCCACTACTTACTTCTCCACATCCCTCCCTTTTCACTTCACTTAATCCCATAACATCAATATTATTTATGTACAACTCTCTTTTTAAATTCTTTAATTTCCCACCTCTCGTCAAAGATCTAACATTCCACATTCCAATCCTTGATATACCTTCCCTCAATGAATTATATTTTGTGAGGAATTTGCAGGTTGACAACCTGAATATCTTTATGTCCACTCCTGCTGGCAAGACATGAGTCATTCTTAACTAAGGTCTCAACATCAAATGTAATGATCCCTGTAAACATACTCATAATAAAACAAGGAAATTATAAGACAAAGTGGTTTCCTATTGTCTTCTTTTTCCAGCAATCCAAATCCCATAAAATGAATATCCAACTACTACTTCCTCCTCATTGCTGTCACTTGTAGTGATCTTCAACTAACTTGAAAAAATTCAGTTGCTGATCCAGCAGGCTGTTGAGTTATTTAATGGAAGTCAACATCCCATCATAGGAATTGTGGCATTTTATAGAAGTAAGCATTCCACTGTCTCCTTCACCACTTCCCGATAGTGAATGTTATCCCATTGTCAGCAACTGATTATTTGCACCTACTTTGGTTATTAGCAGCTAACCTTCATATCTGAAAGCTATTGCCCTCTCTGCAACCTGGGGATGTTCTGGGTGGCATGGGACCCATGCCCTATTCTCAGATTAATAGATTGAATGTAACTAAATAATAAAAGCTAATGAAGATAAAAACAAAAGGGCTATATTAAAGTGTTATCAAAATGGTCCCCTAAACTTTAACATAAAATTATAAAAAAACAAATTCTATAAAAATCTTGGAACAAATTATGTTAATAGATTTTGGTAAAATATTCAGTATATGACAGAGTGGAACAACCAATTTACTTCTATAACAAAAAAGTTAGTAAATTGGCCTATAATGTGACTCATAATAAAAAAGTAGACTATGCTACAAGTTATTCAGACAGATTAATTTCATGTTAAAATGACAATCATATAACTCTAACAAAAGATTGATCATCAAGAAACATCATTACTGTCAAAGTCATATGCAGAACAAAAACATTGATATCAATAAATAAAACAATTCAATTTTTTTAAACACATTCAGAATAAGTTATAAGAAAAATTAGATTGGATAAAAAATATGTATCAATACTGTTAAAAAAAACTAGACCTATACTGACAACAACACACATTAATTATAAAAAAAGACTTGAGATTAAAAAACACACAAAAATTAAAAAGCAGATATACAATGTGACAAGACAACCTTACATTAAAAATACAAAAGATATGATAGGATAACTGATTTTAAGTTATCCTTCTTGGATAATTCCTTGGCAACATAGAATCTAGCAGTCACAAGCTAACACTGTAAAAACTAGCAATTGAAATGATTGAAAAAATATTCAGAAGTAATTATATATATTTAAAAAACATAATTGCATATGTTCAAGCTATAATCTTTTCCATGAATCTCTATGGATTTAAATTTGGATTCTGAAAAATAATGATAGCAAAAAAAATTATTATGGGGCTGTTGTTCTACCAATATATTTTGAAAAGTATAAATAGCAAGTAATTGAAAACAAAAATTTCTGCCGTAAAATGTTATTTTTATTTTGATTGCTAAACTTAAAAAGGGTTGGTGATAATGCCATTCATATGATAATCAGTATTTGATCCTGATTTAACATTCAGTAATAATAATTATAATTTGTAATCTATTATGTGAAAAAATAAAATAATTAGATAATATTGATTTGTATCCATAATTGTCATTCTTTTAACTTATTTTTTGCTTTTTCATTATTATTTAGGTGTGGATTTTGAATAATCATTATCATCATTACCATTAACATTCACATTATTACAATACAATATTTATATTAGAATTTTTTTTATCATTTTAAAAATTACTTTTAGACATAATATATATATATATATATATATATATATATATATATATGTCTAAAAGTATATTATTTATATATTTTGATGACATATATATATATATATATATGTCATCAAAATTGCAAATAAAATAAAAACCAATAACTATTTTTTCCCATATAATCTTATAAATGTATATATATTTTTATATAATATATATTTAATACATATTGTTAATGATTATATATTGTATAATTAATATAGTTTACTTTTAAGGTTGTAGGTATTTATATAGCTTTATCATAATTTTATTATTCGTTCTGATTTATTGTATAGATATATTGTACCATTTACATATACTGTATATGATACACACATATTGGTATTGAGTAATAGTTAAAAGAAGTAAAATTTAAAAATCATCCATGAACTTAATTTAGTCTTTTTTTAGTTAGTATAATTATTTTTTTAAGATAATGTTATTTAGCAATTAGAAATAATAGTTAGAATTGGAAAGAATGGAAACATGTACAGATTGCTAACTCAGATAGACAAAAAAAGATTAAAATCAAAGTGAGGTAGTCCAGTATTTACCTTGCTATGATGTCATTAGCCTGAAGGCATACTACTCTAACCACCCGATTTTTAAGATAACGTCACCTAGTGATTTGCGGACAAATGTAATCGCTAAAATTTTTCAGCATATCATGTGGTGACATTACGTCAAAGATCGCTAGATTAAAATAGGATGCCCTCAGGGTAATGTCGTCATAGAAACGAAGAGCAGGGGAAAGGCACGTGGTACAGGGTCATGAGGTCAAAACAAAGAAAAAGGCACGTGGTACAGAATAATGCCGGCGGCGTCCATCCTGAAAAAAAAATGGTAAAATTAATAAATAGGACACAAAATAGAGTTATATGCGGCAGAAAAAGATTAAAAATAATATATACATCATGAATAATTAACTAAAATTGGACACAAAATATGAAAATGTAAGATAAATATCACTACAAAATTAATAAGTAAAAACTGCGAGTCCACAAATCCTGAAAAAAGAAATTAATAAATAGGACACAAAATAGTGATATGCGGCAAAAAAAGGTTAAAAGTAATATATACTTCATGAATAATTAACTAAAATTGGACGCAAAATATGAAAATGTAAGATAAATATCACTACAAAATTAATAAGTAAAAACTGTGAGTCCACAAATCCTGAAAAAAAATATTAATAAATAGGACACAAAATAGAGTGATATGCAGCAAAAAAGAAAAAGTTAAAAGTAATATAAGCATCATGAATAATTAACTAAAATTGGACACAAAATAGGAAAATGTAAGATAAATATCACTACAAAATTAATAAGTCATCTTAAAAGTACTATATAAATTTTAAAAAACTTATCATAAAGTGAAAACTGCGAATCTACAAATAACTGCGAGTCTATAAATATTAAATTTTCTTTTTTAAAAAACGTATCATAAAGTGCGAGTCCTGGAGTAATAATTCTGCAAGTATTCAAATAATAATTTTGTCATCTTAAAAAAACCTATCATAAAGTGAAAACTGCGAGTCTACAAATATTAATTTTGTCTTTTTTAAAAAACGTATAAAGTGCAAGTCCAGAACTAATAATTCTGCAAATATTCAAATAATTTTGTCGTCTTAAAAAAACCTATCATAAAGTGAAAACTGCGAGTCTACAAATATTAATTTTGTCTTTTTTAAAAAACGTATAAAGTGCGAGTCCAGAAGTAATAATTCTGCAAGTATTCAAATAATAATTTTGTCATCTTAAAAAAACCTATCATAAAGTGAAAACTGCGAGTCTTCAAATATTAATTTTGTCTTTTTTAAAAAACATATAAAGTGCGAGTCCAGAAGTAATAATTCTGCAAGTATTCAAGTAATAATTTTGTCGTCTTAAAAAAACCTATCATAAAGTGAAAACTGCGAGTCTACAAATATTAATTTTGTCTTTTTTAAAAAACGTATAAAGTGCGAGTCCAGAAGTAATAATTCTGCAAGTATTCAAATAATAATTTTGTCGTCTTAAAAAAAAACTATCATAAAGTGAAAACTGCGAGTCTACAAATATTAATTTTGTCTTTTTTAAAAAATGCAAAATAGAAAATAGCAAAATGTAAGATAAATAAACGCAAAATAGGAAAATGTAAGATAAATATCACTACAAAATTAATGTCATCTTAAAAGTACTATATAAATTTAAAAAAACCTATCATAAAGGTAAACTGCGAATCTACAAATAACTGCGAGTCTACAAATATTAATTTTGTCTTCTTTAAAAAATGTGTCATAAAGTGCGAGTCCAGAAATAATAATTCTGCAAGTATTCAAATAATTTTGTCTTTTTTAAAAAAAACACATCATAAAGTGAAAACTGTGAGTCTGCAAATCATAATTAATCATAATTCAGTCATCTTAAAAGTACTATATAAATGTATGAATTTTTTTTTAGTAGAAATAACTACGAATAAAAACTACTGTAATTTATAAGGAAAATAAAAGATGAATATCACAACAAAATGTGTACTTACCCAAATAACAATTACTGCGGTGGACTGAACTGGCTTATATGTTGTAGAATTGCACCAAAATGACCATCTTTGTAGGTACGCCTCCACATAGAGTTTCGTCTATTTCCACAATTGTGTTAGGGCCTCCGATTTTCCGCCTTTCATTATGTAACAGCTTCCATGCACATACTTTGCAGAGATAGTTGTTCCAGTTAATCACAGTCTTGTCCGCCATTTCTAACTGGTCAGCACAAAATAGGAAAGATGTTAATTCTCTGGACCAACAATATATAAAACAGAGAGCCATTATGAAGGATATTCTGGAGCCTTCAAACCACGTGCCTTTTCTTATGGGAGTTTTTTTCAGAAAATCCAGAAAATTAATAAAATATAAAATACATCCACTTAATATCATAGAAGAAATAACATGTAAATTACTTACAATTGTTGAGAAAGTAATTATTTCTTTTTAAAAAATGATAAAAAAATTGCTGAACTATTAAAACACTGAAAATGAAATCACTGAAAAAAATGCTGCTGCACTGAAAAAAACGATGCAACAAATAGGAAGAAATCCACTTTTAAATGTCATGGGTTGAAAAAAATCTCGTGGATGAAAAAATCAAATTTCTCAAATTAGTCATATCAGCGTCTTCGTTGCCATGACAATGTTTCATGTGTTCTTCCGGTGACGCAAAGATTGGATAATTACAGCTGTATGCCTTCAGGCTTATGATGTCATAGCAAGGTAACAAAAAATCAAATCTCTAGAATTAGTCATGTCAGTCTCTTCGTTGCCATGATAACGTTAATGTGTTTTTCTGACAACGCAAATATTGGATAATTACAGTTGTGTGCCTTCAGGCTAATTACATCATAGCAAGGTAAATACTGGATTACCCAAGGAATGTAGAAGACTAGAATAATAAAACAAAAGATAAGAAAATGCACAGGATATCTCAAAAATGATCGTGGTTATAAAAGAAGCACACAAGTTTGAAATTGGTCTTTTCATCTCTGGCTGTTTTGGGCAGCTTCTCATGTGCAGCATTTTCAATGTACAAATAAAATGCTATCACTTATTACTAAACTAAATCTATTCTCCATGAATGAGTAGAACCAGATCATTCACCAACACTTTCTCTTAGAAATGTCATCAAAAGCTTCATCTAGTCTTATCTAAATATAGATCAGAGATATGGAAGTAATATTAGAATGAAGCCATAAACCAACACTGTGGATTACTCATCAAAAGAAACAGGATTATTAGGATAAGTGATCATTATGTAATCACTTGAAGCTTACCAAAAAGTTATTGACCATAACTCCCTATCTATAAGAAAAAATTTATGGATTGAATTTTAAATAATAAGCTGTTACTGTAGACAAAAAGAAAAGAGACATTTGTTACTTAAGATTTCAAAGTGAGATATTTGAATTCAATGGATAAGGTAATTATCTAAGTATGCATGTGTTTCTTTTTAATATTATAATTTTATTATTATTATAAGTGCTTAAATGTTTAACGAGTCATAATAAAAGCTTTACTACTAATATAAAACTTTCATTGTACATGCTTAATTTTTAGTTAGTTACATTATTAATTTTGAGTGTTAGACTTTGTTATTTAGTTTTACAGAAGTGTATAAATTACCTTTCCAATATGCTTTATTAATTAAGTTCCGGGGCAAATATTTTTTTAAAATAAAATGACGGGAAATTTGTAATTATTTCCTCGTAAATTACAATGTGCTGTGCATGCAGAATCAGTGAGTCTATTGACTCTGGCACCATGTAAATAAATTAAAAACTGATTCTGCCAACAATTTAAAATCATAAATAATATTTGCTAAATGTGTGTGTATATTTATGTATACACAAAATACGTATTATTAGTTAAATAAAAATTATAATTGTAAAACTAAACAGATTGCTAAATCTGTGTGTATATTTATATACACAAAATATATACTATAAATGATATAACAGTAAACTAAATATATGTGCATGGATGCCAATAGCATTCGCAATATTTTACAAAACCAGTTAGTCTAATTAAATAGTTTAAGTAATGGAAAAACTATGAACTAACTTATTAATAAAGTTAGATGAATCCGAACAAAGGATTAAGATAATGTAAACTAAGCCATTGCAACTGTGAATGTTTAGTTTCTGATCAGATTTAATGATAATAGAAACATTGCTTAAAATAGACAATTCAAATGTAATTGCATTATCTGTTCAAGGATTGAATATGGTAACTCAAAAGATGACCACCACATGGACAGCGAATGGCCTATCAAGGGAATCTACACTAAAAATAATGATAGGGTGAACAAGATCTAGAATAGAATTGGGACAGCACACTTGCTAAGTGAAGCTCTTGAAAGACTGATGTGCCATTTCCTCAGGTGCTCCAGCCAGCTTCCTCCTTCACTTAGCTTTGAGGAGAAATTTACCTCTGGATGTTCAAAAGTAAACATAGGAACTGTATAACAGGTCATATTGATCTTATTATTATTTTGTTATGCCTTTGGGTCCTTATTGTTATTTATATAGTATGTGCATATAATTGTCACATATGTATATATTAAACAAGATTGATCATCTCTATATAACACTGTAAATAAATTCTTGCTACTTAAATTTACTTGCTGAGCCCATCATTAATTAGCAATTATTTGTGTTATTTATACTCACAATCCAGCAGACAATAGAGTGCCACTGGACACAGAAATTGGCACAGTCACAGTCTTGATTATAAACCTCAATGGTCTTAATCCTCAGAAAATTGTGATATATTCAGTAATAACAATTAATGCATTGACAGCCAAATAAGTTGGTTGTCAAATCACTTGACTTTGTGAGTGGATCAATTACTAAAAAAGAAAGATATTTTTTGCCAAATTGACTAAATCATCTTAATGTAGCTGGCAATATTTGAATTTGAGATCAGAGGGGCAAGTGAGTGATCCCTGTATGTTTAACAAATAGAGTAACTTTTAATTATTAACATAGTAAAAGATGATGAATGTAAAACAATGACCTTATTGTGTTTCACTGGAAAATACGTAATTCAAATTGCAAATAGGCTTTGCGAACCCCAATCCCCAGAAGAATTAACATTCGAACAGTTCAAAGATCATTTGGCTGACTATTTTAATCCATGTGAGTCTAGGCACATTGTCAGACTCCATTTCAGAAATTGCTGACAAGGCAAAAATGAGCGAACCCATGATTATGATACTGCCCTGCATGAACTCACTAAAAACTATGCCTATGACTCATATCTGGAAGAAGCTCTTCTCGAACAATTTTTATATGGTATGAGCAGTGACAGTCTGAGAAAGCAGTTATTGGCAAGGATATTGATTATAAAGAAGCTATCAAATGTGGTATAGCTCATGAACTTGTGTTATAGCAAGCTAAAGAATTTGCAGCCATGAAACTAGCAGAGAACAATCCTTATGAAATCCACAAAGTCGACAAACCTGAAAGAAGGGTGCCTGATCAAAGTGGAATAACTGATATTAAGAAAAGTCGAAATAAGTGCTTTTGCTGTAGAAAAATAGGTCACATAGCACATGAGTGTTTTTTTATAAAGACCAATGCTGTAAACACTGTAATAAATTTGGCCATTTGGAAAAAATGTGCTGAAATAAGAAATTCGACAAGTAATAATATCCAAGACCATTTTACTAGAAAACCTAAACAAGAGCAATTTTCATTGATTAATAATGTGTTTTTGGACCAATCACAGAAATTTTGAAATGACTCAATTTTTTCAGAAAAACCCTCCCATTGGAAATTGACAGTGGTAGTGAGGTGCCTTTACTGTCCATTAAAGATTGGAATACTACCTTAGCAGATATGACACAGCCACCTAGACTTATGCATACCAAATTCAAAGTTCAGGATATCAATGGCAAGCCATAAAGATTAAAGGAGCAATTCAGGCTCCAATAACTTCCTACAATGGCTAAAAAACTAAAATTGCTATTATATGTAATTCACACCTCAGTAAATCCCTCATTGGCCGTGATTGGGTCAATTTCTAGGGAATTAAATTATCAATGGAAAAAAATAGTGACATCATAAAGTTTATTGAAAAACATAAAAATTGTCAGTCGCATGCTAAAACACCTATAGCTATAGTTGAATCCTTGAAAGAGGTTGAAAAATCAACCCCACAGAAGAATGTAGGTCATAGATTGCAGATCAATCTTGTGGAAACTAGGTTACCCAAAGAGTACCAGGTACCTGTCCCTAACTACAAATTTGTATCTAGAGAACGCGTATGGGTTAGAAACAAAATTGACAAATTTTGGAATAAGGCTGAATTTGTATGCTACTTAATTAAGCAAGTGGTGTCTGTCAGAATGGTGGATGGAAGAATGCTACACAAACACACTAGCCAGCTGAGGAAAGAAGAATATAGTCAACAAATGCCACAGCTATTTCCAGAAAAAGACAACAGCCAGTGGACATTTGGGAAAAGCCATAACAGCAATGCAGTCCCAAACTAAATTACTATAAATCTATAAACAAAAATCTCCCCCTACCAAACTTATTGTGTTAAGTTCTGAGAATAAGAAAAAGTAAAACATGAATCTCTGAACTTGGGGGAGGTATGCTAAATGTATGTGTATATATATGTATACACAAACTATGTATTATTAGTTAAATAATAAGTATAATTGAAAGCCTAAACAGATTTCTAATTGTGTGTATATTTATATATACATAAAATACATACTATAAATGATATTATGACAGTAAACTAAATATATGTGCATGGATGCCAGTGGCATTCACAATATTTTATAAAAGCAATTAGTCTAATTAAATAGTGTAATTAATGGAAAAACTATAAAGTAACATATCAAGAAAGTTAGATGAATCTGAACAAAGGATTAAAATAATGTAAACAAAGTCGTTGCAATCCTGAATGTTTTGTTCCTGATCAAATTTAATGATAATAAAAACATTACTCAAAATAGACAATTCTAAGATAATTGTGTCATTTGATCAGGGATCAATATGGTAACTCAAAATATGACAACCACATGGACAGCAGATGTCCAATCAATGGAGTCTACAGTAAAAACAATGAGAGGGTGAACAAGATATAGAATAAAAGTGAAGCTCTTGAAAGGCAGATGTGCCATTTCCTTGGGTGCTTCAGCCAGTTTCCTCCTCTCAGCCATGCAGAGAAGTTTACTTGTGGACATTCAAAAGTAAGCTTAGGAACTATATAAAAGGTCATATTGCTCTTCTTATTATTTTGTTAGTCTTTGGGGTGCTTATTGTTATTTATATAGCATGTGCATATAATTGTCACAAATGTATATATTAAACAAGATTGATTATCTTCATATAACTCTGAAAATAAATTCTTGTTACTTAAACTTACTTGCCGAGCCACCTCATTAATTAGCAATTATTTGTGTTATTTATATTTGCAATCCAGTAGGTAATAGAGTGCCACTGGACACAGCGGTATTAGGTTTGTTAATCAGGAAAGATAACTATGGTCTTGAAATATCTGGACTCACAAATGATTAAAAGATACTTTCTTTTCATAGTTTATTAAGTTGCACTTTCTAATACATAAAAGAAGCGTAATTCACCTAAAACATTACAATATATTGTAATGGACTGAATAACATATTGTAGTGACTATCTACTGTTCTTTCCAAAATATGTAACAGACCGAATTGTGACAGTCAGATTATGTATGCTGGTTTAACCTAGTTCGAATCCTAAGTGAAAGTACCTCGAAGCCACCTATACGCGAGATATTAAATCAAGAATACTATAACCTCTGCCCTATTTCGCCTATTCTCGAGGCTAATTTACGAACCAACAACACCATCTGAGCCACACATAAATTATTTTTCACCCGGCCACAAAGCTTAGCAACAGCGGTAGAGACATGGACGGGAAATCCTAAGGAGCTAAATAGTTAAATGTGCAAAAGTACTAAGAAATATGTGTTTTGCGTGCCTGGATCATTGAAAAGTAAAATAAAGCATTTATAACAAATTTAGCAAAAGTCAAGCTTGTTAGTTAAATAATAGATCTTTAATTAATGACTTTAAAATAGGAATAAGGATTTAATGGCCTCTGCTATTCCCCTAAATTAATGTAACAAACTAATTAGACAATAAAAACAGATTAATCGGTTTGCGGTCTAACTCTTTTCTTCCCAATTTTATTAAAAATTGTCAACTCGATCTTCTCGATAACGTACGATAAAAAAGAATCTTTCGCAAGCATTTCTAATTGCTTTGCACTACAAACAGGGTTTAAAAATTATTTAAAATGAATATAGTTAAATCAGATATACGTAAAGCTAATGGCGGACAAAAGAGGCGTTATCAAAGAGATCAAGTTGGCACACAAAAGAAACTGACTCGTATTTAACTAACAAACATGAATAAAACTGGAAAGAGATTTTAAATGAACAAAAATTAACTATTAACTCAACCGCAATGGAATACTACATATTTACACAGGTTAGTAAGGAAGAATAGCGAAGGGAAAAAGGTTAAATATAGATAGATGATCACACAATATATATAATTAAGACTAGTCTAAGAAAAATGGTTACATAACAAATACATATAATTCAATGAAGCAATTAAAAAAATATGAACAAAAGGTAGCATAAGAAATAGTTCAATAGAGGAGATACGATTACCATCCTTTTTTCTTGGTCATGTTCCCTACGGCGTTCGTGGCTTGATCCGACCGTCGACAGGTATTTGTCCGGACAATGAAAATATGTAGTATGGTTTCACGAAAAGTTCTCCAGACACGGCACAGAGTTCAGATGACGATTGAGTAAATACTACGGCATTTTTCTGGTATTGAGGAACCCCGGCGATAGGCAAAGCTATTTATTTGCCTAGCCGAGCATATTAGAATCCATCATACTTATACGATTTTTAGCTTGAGCAGGTTCAAACTTCTTCATGATTTGTAGACGATAATTGTAGACTTTTTGGAATAAAATCACAAACAAAATCTGACAGAGTTCTCCTAAGAGAAATCTGAATGCACCTTGCAATAGCAGATCTGAATGAAACTTGCAATAGCAAAATCTTGAATCAACCTTGCAATAGCAAAATCTGATATCACTCTTCCAATAGCAAAATCTGAATGAATCTCCTCTTTTGTTCTCTCCCTTTTATAACTTTTTTTTCTTAGCTACCTTCTATTGTTTGTATGATCTGAGATCTTGATAAGCCTCCCCATGCTCCTTTGTTTCAAAGCAACATTTTCTAAAAATAACTTTTACTTTTTTACTCTAAATTTCTTTCTTTAAAGTTTGAATTCTATTAACTAAAAAGAAAGAAAGAGAAGGCCATCTTTAATTTGACTTGAATGGGCTTAACTAATTAAAATATACATTCTTTTAGAAATGTTGGTGGGCTTATCTCAAAATCAAATCATACTAAATATTTTAACAAAATTTTAACAACAATATATTATTATTTTTTTATAGTAGAAAAACATTTTATTTCAGCAGAATTTTGCATTAACTCATATATATACGCTAGATGTATATATATGTTTGACTAATAGGTTAAGCAATTTTTATTAATAGAATGAAATTTATTTAAAACAAAATATTTAAATGTAATACACATTTAATAAGCATAATTATTTTTAACTCTAATGCAAAACCCTGCTGATATTGGACTATAACCTTAATTCAGGTCTACAATACTAATTAAGTTTATAGGAAGATGTGAAGCATGAATTGGACTTCAGATCCATTGCTTCATTTCCCAATAGTTAGTAAGCAAAAAAAATGTTTAAAAAAAAATGCTGTTGCTTCAGGTCCGAGGTAAGAATTTGTGCCAGGTGAGTTCAAACCTACTCTTTATTTGCTGTAATATTTAATTTGTTACTACCCATGGTGTTTTCTTACTTTATTCTATCTCACGGTTTATCCATAATTCAATCTTCTGTGTCTTAAATCGGGTCTGTGTTGTATTTAGTCTAACATGGTATATATCTATTTTTAATTTGCATATTTTCCGGGGTCTGGTGGTACATAAGGTTTTATGTTTGTAGCATTATATTGTCTTTGTAGGCTGAGATTATTTTTCCAAAACAAAACACTTATTCCACACTTCTTTTTTAATGTGTGAGGGCCTTTATATATTGGGAAGAACTTTTTAACTTTCCTCCACACTTTACTACTTGGCCTAAGGTCTCTTAGCCATGCTTGCTTTCCTTTCCTGCATTTATATTGCCGGTTTCGATTCTTGCGATGCCGAGCTGTACGTCTTAATTTTTCCTTTGCCTTCTTTTCTTGCTCAGTCATGTTCTGGACTTGGAGACAGATTTTCAAGCTATCAAGGTGGTGTCTAGAGTTCCCAACCGGTTCTTCTCTAAAACATTTTATGTTGCTAATCTTTGCCACAGGAGTTATAGTCTTGATTATTTTCGCAGTAAAGATTTCACTGCCTTGTTGCACCTGGATTTGGATCAACAGCTGTTGATAGTCTGTTTTTTTACTATCCTCATTCATTTGTTCAGAGAAGTCCAACTGGTGAATGGCTTCACCTGTTTCATGATCACTCAATGATTTCATATCAGTATAGGATTTCATATCAGTGTAGTTTTGTTTTTGAGTATAATCTTCTTGTGATGCTTCTGTCACAATACTCCGTTCTTGATGGAGTTCCATATGTGCCTCCAAACGGTTCAATCTTTGCGATGTGATATTCATAAATTCTTGCAACATTTTCATCATCATTTCATTTTCATCTCTCATTTCTTTGACGAGATCTTCCAAATTTTATTTTTGGTCACTGCACGTTGCCGTATTTGGAAGGTTGAGCACTACCTCCTCATCGCTGTCATGTTCGTCTTTCTTCTGTTGATCCATTTTTGCCTAATATTGGCTATTTTTTTATAAAACAATTTATTTCTAAAACGTATTTTAATAACAATCTATATAAGTATATTGTATTATGTGTATCTAGGAGCTATATCCTGTATGTGAAGAAAAATTTTAGTTCTTTAAAAAATATGTCAGTATTCTAAATTCTTTATTTATGTTTTCAGAAATTAACTTTGCCTACCTCACGAGGTCCCATCTTAAACCTATGCCTATGTGTCTGTTTGTTCATGAAAAAAAAAATCAAATCCTGCCGTGTCTGTTTTAATAACTATACCACATATTATTCTCCTCACTTTACTTTATTTATATTTCATTAAAATATCATTGCTATGTTAATATAATTAAAATAATCCACTTACAGCTTGACCTGGCTTTCTCTGACACCTGAAACAACTAAAAAATGCATTTACATTACAAGTATATATATAAAAAAATATGTGAGCAAAATATACATAAGTCATGTTTAAAAATTATTTTGGCTCACTAAGCATACATTGTTATTTTGATCATCTACTATAGTTTGGTTTATTTGATATCCGATATGAGAGATTGCACTTGCCGACAAATTTATTTGAGAAGGGTGCCAGTCGACAAGACAATGGCCATATCAAATATACATATTAATGGATAATGACCCAAGCACACATTGATAAGGTTTATAAAGTTTCAATGCAATTAAAATTTTACTTTGCGTTTCAGTTCACTTTAAAAAAAATTTAATTTGATTCTGCTGAACGAAAAAAACAATCTCTGCATGAATAAGTAAATGCTATTTTAAATGACACAATATTATTTAAATCTAAGATGTATAACAACTAAGTACGGAAATTTGTCTGACCTGGGATCGAAACCAGTTACCATTTTGGTCAAGTCACAAAAAAAATTCAAACAGCCAAAGTATGATTAACAAAACAAAATATATATCCAAAAAACAATTAAAATAAAAATAAAATCCCATGATAACCGCCACTCTGAATTATGAACCTGGGATCGAAACCAACTACCATTTTGGTCACAACCGAAATAGATTAACAATTATCACGCAATTTTACAGAATCACGCATCGAAATCAAAAACTGTTTAAAAAACATTTATATGAAAACGGGTTTTACCGAACTATAATGAAGTGTATACCATATGCATCCATATATATGAATATGTACATCATTAAATAAGCATATATATGACTACATATAAATATACAAACAGATATACCTATACAAATATTTCTTTTATTATCATGTACATGAATTTATTAGAAAGAATGTCAAATTGCCAACCGCATACTCCTATTATTTCAGGCTAGTAAACGCTGGTCGCAACTATGACAAGGAAGCAATGATTGCAGACATAGACCTATTATTTCAGGCTACTCAGCAATCGAGAACTCTACAATGTAAGGGGTCTTCACCTAAACGGTTACTCTAAGGGTCTTCACCAAACATGGTTACTAAAAAACAAGGGCTTCACCTAACGGTTACTCAAAGGGTCTTCACCTAACGGTTACTCAATAAATGATTCAATAGCATAATCCGAATTGAGAGAAGAAAAAAAATCTTAACTAAAGGTGGCTGACATATATGTTATACAAAAATATATCTTTAATATATATATTTATTAACGAACATACGCATTTACTTTTCTTATAAGATAAAATTAAGTTTGCTAGTATTGAAACACAACTTAATTTATATATGTTTGCGAGGAAACGTAATTTCAAAATCTTTAAAAAGGAAAAAAAATTTACATGATTACAATTATTCAATATAAACGAAACGCAGAGAAAGTGAAAAAAATATTTGCTAACACCATACGTTGACACGTGTTAATTTGAACTTATCAAAACTTTAGATCTTAGAAAAAAAATTTCAATTAACGGAAAAATTTTATCTCTTAGATCTTTACACAAAATTTATACAAACGGGAAAAAAATTCTATTATCTATTTGTACTTTTTTACTAAAATATTAACACTACCGTATATATGTTATATTTCCAAAAACATTATTACATCAAAACACTTCATATTTAAGCTCTACTAAAATAACAAAGTACGAACGCTATTTTAAGGGAGGGTGGGGGGGTTATTTATTTGACACTTCCGCCACATTGACGCTATATACTTTATAAGACAAACAACAATATGGCCACTGGCCATGACAAAACTACTCATTAGGGGTAAAAAATCTTGCTATAACTCTGAAATCTCATTTTATAATCACAAAAAAAAACAACTAACGAAGTGTTAACTTTTTAAATATAAAATATTCATTTGATATATATACTAAACTCGGAAAAATTTTTTTTTTTACCTTATGACACATTTAACTTTTTAATTAATTTAAAAAAATGACATTTGGCTCACATTAGGAAACAAAACTCGGAAAAATTATACATATATTTTTATATAAATGTATTAAACTAAAACAAACTTCTCAGGGTACTTATTTTTAATTTTTAAAAAAATGACATTCGTCCCGTGGCGACAAACTCGAAGCAAAAAATATTACGTATAACTAACAATTATTTCGTGTTATTTAAAAAAAAAACATTATATATATGTATCCAATCCGAGGAGAAAAAAAAATTCTACATATATCTATTACTTCAAATCCCCTATTCCTATTCTTCCAATAAAAAAATGAAATTCGGCCCCACGTTGGGCGCCAGAATTACGGAAAAAAAAATCTTCTGTGACAGTCAGATTATGTATGCTGGTTTAACCTAGTTCGAATCCTAAGCGAAAGTACCTCGAAGCCACCCATACGCGAGATATTAAATCAAGAATACTATAACCTCTGCCCTATTTCGCCTATTCTCGAGGCTAATTTACGAACCAACAACACCATCTGAGCCACACATAAATTATTTTTCAACCGGCCACAAAGCTTAGCAACAGCGGTAGAGACATGGATGGGAAATCCTAAGGAGCTAAATAGTTAAATGTGCAAAAGTACTAAGAAATATGTGTTTTGCATGCCTGGATCATTGAAAAGTAAAATAAAGCATTTATAACAAATTTAGCAAAAGTCAAGCTTGTTAGTTAAATAATAGATCTTTAATTAATGACTTTAAAATAGGAATAAGGATTTAATGGCCTCCACTATTCCCCTAAATTAATGAAACAAACTAATTAGACAATAAAAACAGATTAATAGGTTTGCGGTCTAACTCTTTTCTTCCCAATTTTATTAAAAATTGTCAACTCGATCTTCTCGATAATGTACGATAAAAAAGAATCTTTCGCAAGCATTTCTAATTGCTTTGCGCTACAAACAGGGTTTAAAAATTATTTAAAACGAATATAGTTAAATCAGATATACGTAAAGCTAATGGCGGACAAAAGAGGCGTTATCAAAGAGATCAAGTTGGCACACAAAAGAAACTGACTCATATTTAACTAACATACATGAATAAAACTGGAAAGAGATTTTAAATGAACAAAAATTAACTATTAACTCAACCGCAATGGTATACTACATATTTACACAGGTTAGTAAGGAAGAATAGTGAAGGGAAAAAGGTTAAATATAGATAGATGATCACACAATATATATAATTAAGACTAGTCTAAGAAAAATGGTTACATAACAAATACATATAATTCAATGAAGCAATTAAAAAAATATGAACAAAAGGTAGCATAAGAAATAGTTCAATAGAGGAGATACGATTACCGTCCTTTTTCCTTGGTCATGTTCCCTACGGCGTTCGTGGCTTGATCCGACCATCGACAGGTATTTGTCCAGACAATGAAAATATGTAGTATGGTTTCACGAAAAGTTCTCCAGACACGGCACAGAGTTCAGATGACGATTGAGTAAATACTACGGCATTTTTCTGGTATTGAGGAACCCCGGCGATAGGCAAAGCTATTTATTTGCCTAGCCGAGCATATTAGAATCCATCATACTTATACGATTTTTAGCTTGAGAATGTTCAAACTTCTTCATGATTTGTAGACGATAATTGTAGACTTTTTGGAATAAAATCACAAACAAAATCTGACAAAGTTCTCCTAAGAGAAATCTGAATGCACCTTAACAATAGCAGATCTGAATGAAACTTGCAATAGCAAAATCTTGAATCAACCTTGCAATAGCTATCACTCTTCCAATAGAAAATCTGAATGAATCTCCTCTTTTGTTCTCTCCCTTTTATAACTTTTTTTTAGCTACCTTCTATTGTTTGTATGATCTGAGATCTTGATAAGCCTCCCCATGCTCCTTTGTTTCAAAGCAACATTTTCTAAAAATAACTTTTACTTTTTTACTCTAAATTTCTTTCTTTAAAGTTTGAATTCTATTAACTAAAAAGAAAGAAAGAGAAGGCCATCTTTAATTTGACTTGAATGGGCTTAACTAATTAAAATATACATTCTTTTAGAAATGTTGGTGGGCTTATCTCAAAATCAAATCATACTAAATATTTTAACAAAATTTTAACAACAATATATTATTATTTTTTTATAGTAGAATAAGCATTTTATTTCAGCAGAATTTTGCATTAACTCATATATATACGCTAGATGTATATATATGTTTGACTAATAGGTTAAGCAATTTTTATTAATAGAATGAAATTTATTTAAAACAAAATATTTAAATGTAATACACATTTAATAAGCATAATTATTTTTAACTCTAATGCAAAACCCTGCTGATATTGGACTATAAACTTAATTCAGGTCTACAATACTAATTAAGTTTATAGGAAGATGTGAAGCATGGATTGGACTTCAGATCCATTGCTTCAGAATACTATGAAATGGTATATCCAGAGTCTTCACAACTTATGGGTCCCATTACATCTCAGAGTTCAAACTCAGTGAAGATTTTTGCCTTTAACTCTACTCAAGGATGGATTTGAATAGGATGGCAGTAATGTGACCTCTGTATAGGTCCCTAATGGCTTATTACTAATGAATATATTAAAAATGTGTACACATGTATAATAGATATTCTGGTGAGTGAAGTATGAATGATGTTTGATAATCTAGAGACCAGAAAAACAAAGATTTTAACTTCAAACAACAAATATTTATTAACAAATCTGGGTTAAATTTATAATATTTATAACTTAACAAGAATATATACATGAATATAATAAAGTATTGATTTGTCTTTACTATAATATGACTAGCTGTGATTTAAATATTAAAATATCAATCAAAATAAAAATTATAAAATTACAATACATAATGTAGAATAAATTATCTATTATTTTGAAGATCAAACTATATTATTAGATGTACAATGTTTACCTTATTATATCCTCTGAATGTATATTAGAGTTATGTCTATGGATTGCTAATTTATGCTTTATAGATAGAATTCATTCATAAGACTATTAATCATACAAACAGGAAAATGTACTCATATATAATTACTCATTAGTAAATCTAATTAATATGTAATTTTATATATTAAATGTCTTATTAAGTGTATATGTTTAAAATCTTACCTTTTGTCTTTTAAGTCATTGTCCAATCTAATGCATCCAATTATGCTAATATTTTATTTACAAACAAATAAAATTTATCTATGTATATCTTGAGTTGTGTATTTCTTTCTCTTTCCTTAATAAATTTAAACAAATAGGTTTTTTTTTTTAAAAAAAAAATGTTTTCTACAAATGGGTAAAAGGGTGAGAAAAATTGTATTTCAACTCTCAGTACATACTAAAAAAATATAAAATATTTAAAAGCAACAAAACTAAACAAAATCTTGGACTTCTTTAAAAAAAATAGCAGGTTAAAATTTTCAAGAGTGGCTTCAGTGTTCTTAACAGATAGGGTCTTTTATTCACGCGTATTGAATGATATTAAAAATTCCACCAACTTAACAATGCCCACGATGAAATCGAACGCTTGGGCTCCTGATTTTATAGCCATTGCCTTTCCAATTGCATCTCTAAATTATTCCATGCTGATTTAGATACTGGGCATACCAATGATTATTATACTTGATCACCATCTAATGACAAGAACAAGGTAGAAAGACCCTATGACAATTAAATTAGCAAGATAGCATCATTAGATTTTATATATATACATATAAGTAGTTAAATATAAGTTTTTTCCAAAGTTTGCATTATAATATAAATACGAACGCTGTTTATATGCAGTTTATATATATATAAGATGCGTGATAATAGATTTTGCTTTAAAAGAAATACAAATTAGTATTTTTTAAAATTCTATTTCATTATTAGTTTGCTTTTTCTTTTAAAAACAAACACTTTATAATAATTATATTTTTTTGTGGTTGATAAGCAAATATAAATCTGTCAGAATTTATTCCAACGAACGAAAGTTTATTCGTTCATCACTTAAATAATATCTCTTTTCTTTTTAAAATATTTTGCACTAATAAATAATGCAAATCAAAATAATAAAGTTTTTTTAAATGAAATACAATCATGATAATTAATATAATAATAATAATAATAATAATAATAATAATAATAATAATAATAATAATAATAATAATAATAATAATAATAATAATAATATTCTTATTCTAACATTTTACTTTAATGGTACTCCATTTGAACAAAAAACAACCAACAAAAAAACTTCTGTTGCTTATCTTTTTTTCACATTACAAAATCAACAAATGTTTACTCTTTTTTTACTGTTTTAAACAAAAGAAACTTGGTTGTTAGCATCTCTTAACATTAGATTACTAAAACTATTAAATTCACAATGTATAAATGTGTGTGTATTGATGTTCTATTTCACATTTATTTTAAGAAAAAAGTATATAAATTCATTCCTTTATGAATGTATAATTATGTATATATATGTGTGTGTCTCCAAATATCCTAAATTTATGTTTTAAAAGATGGCTGCCTGTCTAATCTTCATACTTGTCATTCCAAAACATCAGTTACTTATTAATATTTTTAAATAAGGATTGAGCATCACCTTACATTTCCCCCATCTTTAGAAGGTTAAAATTTAGACTATATTCAAAATTTTAGGATGTGAACAAAGGTTTGAATGGTTATCGCATTTGATAATTTTATTCTTTTTAAATAAGGAAGAATTCTAATGCTTTTTTACTTATTTTAAATTACTCATTAATATACATTTTTTATGACTCATTTTTGTTAGATTCCTGTCCTTATCTCTTTCATTTTAACATTGAACTGCTATTTTCAGTAACATTGTTCCTACTATCTTTAACAGAATTACTGACTATATGAAAGTTGAATATCCTGAATTCGACTGGTTAAGTGTCTCTGTTCCAGAAGGCACATATTTGGGTTCGTCAGCCTATATCCTGCTCCTTGAGGGTCTTATTGGATTTCTATAAGGTCTGAATGAAATATGGGATGCCCACCACATTGTATGGGTCTATTCCCACATCTCAGCTGATTCTACATTAACTTGAGTGTATCCTCATCACATTTACTTACTCTAGCCATTTACTCACGTACAACGCTATCTTTCTCATTACAATATACTTGCATATACACATTTATATATATATATATATATATATTATAAACACTACATTTATCTACTTTAATCATATTCATTCATTTATAGATAACTAAACTTCTGTATTTGGCAGTTCTTTTTGACAACCAATGTAGAGCTGTAATATCCAAGCATTATAACTTCCTTTTATTTCTCCCTCAATGTTTAACCAAAATGCATTTGGGCCAGCTTGTTTCACAATAGTATATGGTCCAGCATATTGTTGATAAAATTTATGATAAACATTATACATCGGTTTACTTGGGTGATGTGTTCTCACAAGAACCTTGTCTCCAATCTTAAAGTGATGTCTACTTCTTATTTTTATTTCTAATATTAGATTTATCAATTAACCATTGGCGAGCCATTTGAATTTTAGTTTCTATGTCATAGTGATGACATTAAATTGGAGGCTGGTATTTTACAAATAATGACGGAATAGGGTGGTTAAAATGTAGTTGGATGAGTGTGAATCCAGTAGGTTCATTTTCACCCCAATTAATATAATTCATTTGCACCCCAATTAATATAATTCACTACATGTTCTTTCTGTTTCACCCACCCCTATTGCCTATCTTTTAGGTAAGTCCTGAACTAATGGCCATGCTCCTGCATTATGTGTTCACAAGGGTTTGACTGTTGATTCCTAATGGAAATGAGCATGTGCTTGATTTGTAGTTTCTCCATCCATCTTTTCCATTCTTTAAATAGGAAAGGTGTTCCATGGTCTGTCAAAACAGTTTTAGGCTTTTATATATTAGGGAATTGAAGAGTGTCTAATACCTTTATTGTGTGTATGGTATTAACCTGGGGTATAGGGTGAGCAGAGACATATTTCAAAAAGAGATCATAGGCATCCAAAAGATATCTTTGCTTATTGAATGGAGGCAATGGTCCATTATAATTGATCACCAAGATCTCATTTGGTTGTTCAGGAATTATAGATTTTAATGCTTTGCTATAATTTTTGTTCACTGGCTTAGCTTTTAGGCATACTAGACAATCCTGCAGGGTTCTCAAGATATCTCTATACATGCCTGGTGAGTAAAACCAAGTTTTCATAGTATGTTTTGCTTTACAGGCACTGTAGTATCCATACAAACTGAATGTACTTTATGAGTGGGGCAAGTAAAATTTTAGGTATCACTACCTACACTCTACAGTATTCATGTCAATTTTGTAGAATATATCCTGATTTTTTATCTTACAAAGTGTGAAATTCTTGGGCACATTTAAAACTTCCTTTTTAGGGCTCTTATAACTAAGTTTAAATTTGGATCTTCAAACAGTATTTTGGGTAATTTTTCCAACTCATTCTCTACATTATTGTGGGTTATTAGGTTGACATTCATAATGTAGGCATCTTCTACAGATAGATGGGTTTGATCTGACCTACATGGTTTCTGACTAAGTATGTCATCCACTATGTTCTTGGATCTTTTACAATACCTCACAGTGTAATTAAATTCATGTAACAGCAGACTCCATCTAACTAGGCAATTATTGGTGAAATAGCTCCGGTTTAGTTATTTGAGGCTTTTATGGTCTCTAACCACTATCACTTCAGATCCAAGAAGCATCTGTCAGAAGTTGTGCCTTCTTCTCAGTTACTGTATAATTCAACTCAGGACCTTTCAGGAGTCAACTGATAAAGTAGAGAATGCCTGGTTGATCATCCTCCTAGATTTGAAATAATGTTACCCCTAACACAAAACCACTACTCTCAGTTTGAATGACAAATGTTTTATCAAAATCAGGGAGGGCCAAAATCATTTGCTGTATAAATCCTGTTTTGATATTTTCAAAGGCCATCTCCTGTTCCTCAGTCCACTTCCATTTCTCTTCTTTCCTGATTAGTCTCAACAAAGGTTTCATGTGGTCAGCAAATGTTTTGTAGAAATGGCTGTAAAAATTACACAAACCTAAGACAGATCGAATTTTCTTCTGTTAGTAGGTCTAGGAAAGTTTTGAATGGCAGAGATCTTGTCCAGATGAGATCTTATCCAATTACAACCTATGATATGACCTAGAAAGACTACCTGGTCAGATACTAAGGTACTTTTCTTGAAGTTGATTTTTATCCCTTTGCAAAAGCACTCATGGAAAAATATAGTGAGTTGTTGAATCACATCATCCACATAAATGTTTACAAATTTCTTAATCTCAGAAGAAAGGGTCTTATCTATGCATCTAATCAGACCAGTACCACTATTGATCAACCTAAATGGCATCCTATTGAACTGATTGGTAAAATCTCATACTGAAAAGCAGTATACCACTGATCATCAGGATGCAGTTCAATCTGCCAATAGCTGGACGTCAGATCTAAAGTAGAAAATACCTTCTTGATCCCAAACCTCACGAACAACTCATGAATGGGTGGTGGAATATTTCTGTCTGGAACAGTAATTTTGTTTAGTTGCCAAGCATCTAAACAAAATCCATCTATCCAACTGCAGTAAGGTGAACAGCATTTGGAAATGATCCCCCATTCCAGCATTTTATTGATCTGTTTGGATATTTCCTGCTGATGTTGGTACAGAATAGGATATGATCTGGATTGTAAAGGTTGGTCATCCTTCAATTTAATTCTCTGTTGGAATCCAGCTATAACTCCTGGAATTTCCAAAAAAATTGGGCTAAACTGAATAATTATAGATCGTAACTCTACTGCACTCACACAATCTAATAGATTGGACTCTAGGAGTTTGTTGTTTATAAGTGCTTCAGGAACATTTGCTACAACACAATCAACTTCAAGTAGGCCATATCCCAGAAGCAATGTCATCCAAGTCTTTATCATCAATCCTAATTATTTTATTGGAGAAATCAATAATACAAGAGTGTAAGTGTAGGAAGTCTGTCCCTAGTATGACATCATAAATAAAACCATTTAATATCAGGAACACATGATAGAGGATTGCCTGTCCAAACTTTATTTCAACCCAAACTATTTCTGCACAAGCTTTGTCTTCCTGTTGTTAGCCATGGTAACCTGTACAGATTTCAGTTGCAATAATTTAACTTGGGGTTCTTGTTCAGAACCTCCTGACACAGTCAGTCTGAAATGATAGAAATCTGGCTACCAGAGTCTAACAAAGCTTTAACTGGCAAATCCTCAAACAAAGCCTCTATCATGGGACAGCTCTGCAAAGCAAAGTTGGGTGCCTTGTCTTCCCATGAACATGTCATATTGGTGATTTCTTCATCTATTATTGGTACCTTGTTCCTTAGTGTATTTTTGGTTCTTTCAGGTGAGGAACCAATCCTCAAGCACTTTTCTAGTTTTGTTTGCTTGGTGTTGGATGCATGATTACTACATCCTTGTTTTGGTGAACCGTTTGGGGTACTGGGGGAATTTGTCAAAGAATTGCCATTATTGGATCTATTCCTCTTGGGTGCGCGCACATTTGGTGCATTGATTTGACTGGCTTTCCAGTGTCTGGGATCATTGTTGTTTTTTTCTTGTGATAAATTAGGGCATTAATATTTGCCTCCCCTTTCCTCTTCTCTGGTGCCCTAGTGGATAAATTAGTACTATTTATATCAATACTGTTTAACAATTCAGCAACCTGCTCAATATTTCTGGTGTTTGCACACATCAGAAATTGCTGTTGGCATAAAGGTAATTTTCTTTTAACAATGTGGATGATTTCTGTTTCCTTAGAACAATGTGTTCAAAGTACCTAGTTTGGTACCTTGTTGCCTAAAAAACTTTGTAAGTATTTCCCCAGTTGCAGATTTATATTTTTCCTGGAAAAGTTGGTATAGTATGGCTTCTTGCCAATCTCTGTTTCAAAATTTCATAACCAATAAAGTCTGGTAATCATCAAACGTGGATGGGATCTGGAATAATGACTCCCACCACATTAAAGCATCACATTGGAGGTCTCTATATGCAATTATTGTTTTTTCACTTTCAGATTAACAGCTATTCACCATGAAATAAAGCTTTAAGCTTCTTAAATGTTCAATTGGAGCTTCATTATTGAAACCTTTAAAAACTTTCAGCTTTACAAATTGGTTAATGGCATTTATCTGCATTGTGGTTACATGGGTCTTATTCATTTATTGTGTACTTATTGTGTACCTGTGGATTCATGAGGGGATGATCTACATCAGCTAGATATTCATCTGGTTGTGTTTCATCTAGATGAAATCCATGGGGGCAATCCTTTGCATCAGCCATCATATGAGATTGGTATGTGGGTTTTTTATATGGGTCATTTGCTTCTTGTAAATCTCTAAAAGCTACTTTCAAATGTGCCTCATCATTGTTCCAATCTTTTCAGTCATTTTGGATCTTTTTTCACTTCCTAACTATGATTTCATAGGAATTGGTATCTTTGAGTTGATCTGGGACTTGTCCTTCAATGACCCTTGCTTCATGGCCTCATCTAAACTGTCAATTCGACTCTGGGTTTCAGTTGTTTTCTCCACAAATTTTTCTAATGTTGTTTTGCATAACATAGCATCTATTTCCATAGAAATATTGTCCAAGCTGTTGTAAGAGGTGATTCACGGCTTGCATCATTTCCTCTTGAACCCCATTCTCTGCACTTTGTTTTATCTGGAGTTGGTTTAATTTCATCTGTATGACTTCCAAATCTCCTTGAACTTTTTCCTTCTGTTTCTCTTGACCATGTCTCATTTCTTCTTTAGTGGATCCTGGGCTTGGTGTACCTCCTTAATTTTGCTATCAATTTGGGTGGTAATACTTTCTTTAAACCCAGTAAATCACTCTTGACACTGCAAGTTTGCTACATCTATCTCTATTCTCATCTCTTCTACATCTCGCTTCAATTTCATACTACTGTTATGAATTTTATGTATCTCTCAAGATAATTGTTCCATGTCTGTGGACAACTTCAGTTCAATGCCATTGATTCTCTTCTTAACCATCTCATCCAATTTGTCAATATCTTTCTTTAGATCTTCTCTTAATTCACATATATTTTCTTTTAATTCAGTTTCTATTTTGTCAATATCAGCCTTGGGTAACGTGTTGCTCATATCAGCCTTGACGATATCTACCTGACCACTCATGTTGCTTATATCAGCCTTGACTGTACCTATCTGACCACTCATGTTGTTTATATCAGCATTGACTGTATCTATCTGATTACTCATGCCATCCATCCAACCACTCATATCAGCCTTGACTGTATCTATCAGACCACTCATTGCATCCATCTGACCACTCATATCAGCCTTACTCTATCTATCTGATCTCTCATGTTGTTTATATCAGCCTTGACTGTATCTATCTGACTGCTCATGGCATCTATTTGATTCTTGATCATTTGAAGCATTTGCATCATGGATCCGTTATCTTCTGTAGCCTATGTTATTCCAATTCTAGCTGATTGAGCAGACAGTTCATTTGAGTCTCCTTGAATTTGAGATATCATTTGCCTTTTCTCTTGCATTGGAAAAGAATGCTAAGCTCCAACCATTGACCCCCCAACACATGTATATCTACTGATCCTACTTGTTTCATATTAGGTTCACCCTCAGCTTCATTGCCACTAACATCCTATGGCTTTACATTTAATTCTTTATTCATACTTGCTAAATATTTCCCACTTCTAAGCAACATACAAAATAAACTATTATTTTTCTTTAACATATTTACTCTATGAACACAAAGTTATTTCTTTTCTATGTAATACTCTATAACATGTCATAGGATCTCCTATCAACATGTGTCATCTCATGTGAATATTTTGGTTACCTTAAGGATTTTACATCTCATTGGTATTAATGCCGGTTTTATATATTTTGCCTACTCTTATTAGATTCTTGATCATGTATTTAGTTTTGGTCTCTATTTATAGAGTTATTTGAACTTATTATTGATTGACTAAGTTAAATATACCATTAAGTTGCCACACCATTTAATCCATATGGTTATATAATATATAGTCTATTAAGTGACTAACTAAAATATGATGTATCAGGTTATACTGAAATTATGAACAATTTCTTATAAATTCCATTTATGTCACACTAAAAATATATGGTAAAATATGATAGACTTAACTCTTTAAAACTCAACACATTGTGTACCAAAATGTAATAGATATAACTATTCACATGCTGTGAACCTAAGTACTCAAGCTTATCACATTGCATGCCAAAAATGTAACAGACAATTAACTAGAATGAATTCAATAGTTGGCTATTATGAATGCAACATGATAATCAACTTATATTAAGTCTATATGTGCTGGTGCACCTATTATACAGGCCTCACTGTTGATGGTACCAGAAATGTAACAGCCCACAATCTACACATGGGGTATCATCAACTAATCAAGCCTACCACATTGCTCCCAAAAATGTAACAATACATAGTCTGTACATGTGGCAAGCCTAAATATATGTGCCCAAAACATTGCACACCAAAATATGTAACGGACCAAATAACATAATGTAGTGACTCTAGCTACTGTTCTTGCCAAAATATGTAACAGACCAAATACTATAAGATGGTATATCCAGAGTCTTCACAACTTAAGGTCCTATTATGCCTCAGAATTCAAACTCAGTGAAGATATTTGCCTTTAACTCTACTCAAGGATGGATTTAAATAAGATGACAGTAATGTGACCTCTGTATAGGTCCCTAATGGCTTTTTACTAATGAATATATTTAAAATGTGTACACATGTATGATAGATATTCTGGTGAGTGAAGTATGAATGATTATTGATAATCTAGAGATGAGAGAAACAAAGATTTTAACTTCAAACAACAAATATTTATTAACAAATCTGGGTTAAATTTATAATATTTATAACTTAATAAGAATATATACATGAATATAATAAAGTATTGATTTGTCTTTACTATAATATGACTAGCTATGATTTAAATATTAAAATATCAATCAAAATAAAAATTATAAAATTACAATACATAATGTAGAATAAAGTGTCTATTATTTTGAAGATCAAACTATATTATTAGATGTACAATGTTTACCTTATTATATCCTCTGAATGTATATTAAAGTTATGTCTATGGATTGCTAATTTATGCTTTATAGATAGAATTCATTCATAAGACTATTAATCATACAAACAGGTAAATGTACTCATATATAATTACTCATTAGTAAATCTAATTAATATTTCATTTTATATATTAAATGTCTTATTAAGTGTATATGTTTAAAATCTTACCTTTTGTCTTTTAAGTCATTGTCCAATCTAATGCATTTAATTAGGTTAATATTTTATCTACAAACATATAAAATTTATCTATGTATACCTTCAGTTGTGTATTTGTATCTCTCTCCCCTATATAAATTTAAACAAATGGGTTCTTTTTTAAAAAAATGTTTTCCACAAATGGGTAAAAGGTGAGGAAAATCATAATTCAACTCTCAGTACAAGATAAAACAAAAAAATACAAAATATAAAATATTTAAAAGTACCAAAATTAAACAAAATCTTGTACTTCTTTAAAAACAATACCAGATTAAAATTTTCATGAGTGGCTTCAGTGTTCTTAACAGATAGGGTCTTTTGTTTATTCTCCATTTTGAATGATATTAAAAATTCCAACCACTTAACAATTTCCATGATCAAATCGAACCCTTGGTCTTCTGATTTTATAGCCATTGCCTTTCCAATTTCATCTCTAAATCATTCCATGCTGATTTAGATACTGGGCATACCAATGATTATTATACTTTATCACCAGATAATGACATAAAGCAGGTAGAAAGACCCTGCGACAATTAAATTAGCAAGATTGCATCATTAGATTTTATATATACACATAAGTAGTTAAATATAAGTTTTTTCCAAAGTTTACATTGTAATATAAATATGAACGCTGTTTATATGCAGTTTTTATTGATATATAAGACACATGATAATATATTTTGCTTTAAAAGAAATACAAATTAGTATTTTTTCAGATTCTACTTCATCATTAGTTTGCTTTTTCTTAAAAAAAAACATTTTATAATAATTATATTTTTGTGATTGATAAGCAAATATAAATCTCCGAATTTATTCCAATAAATAAAAGTTCATCACTTAAATAATCTCTCTTTTTAAAATATTTTGCACTAATAAATAATGCAAATCAAAATATTAAACAGTTTTTTTAAACGAAATACAATCATAATAATTAATATAATAATAATAAAAATATTCTTATTCTAATGTTTTACTTTAATGGTACTCCATTTGACCAAAAACCAACCAACAAAAACAATACTACTGTTGCTTAACATTTTTTTCATGTTCCAAAATCAACAAATGTTTATTCTTTTTTTACTCTTTTAAACAAAAAAAAAAAACTTGCTAGCATCTCTTAACATATTAATATTATGTCTATCATGTCATGATTAAAACTATTAAATTCACAATGTATAAATGTGGATGTATAGATGTTCTATTTCACATTTATTTTAAAAAAACAAAATATAAATTAATTCTCTTTATGAATGTATAATTATGTATGTATATATATGTGTGTGTTTCCAAATATCCTAAAATTATAGTTTTAAAAGTTGGCT